>JBBPBX010046330.1:0-26632 GCA_038048925.1 Garcialebias charrua | reverse complement strand
AATCTGCATCCTGGTTGGCTTCTTCACCTCCTGCTCCTCCAACCACAGAAGAGGCCTACTTATTTAAACCCAGTTCTCCTGCCATTCAGCGCGGCTGTTGTTTAGAGCAGCTCGCCTCTTGTATGGACTTCTGTGTCTGTGAACTTTGGTCTGCTGACCTGAATTGTTTGGCTTTGGCCTTGGCCTACAGTTAACTCCTACTGTTGTTGTTTGTAGTTGTTGTTTGTAAAGTTAGAAGGCCTACTTGTTTACTTTTGTTTGACTCCTGATAAAGTTGGTGTGGAGTATTCATTCAATTGGTTCACTTTAATTATGTTATTGACTTGATGGTAAAACTTTGTTGTAATTGGTACCCCTCCTTTTGTTAAAGTTTACATTTTATTTTAAGCTGACCAATTAAAGATTGTTACTTTTATTCAACCTTGTTCCATCTGGGTTTTTAATGTTGCCTCCCCTTCTCCTGGCTGAGCCGGAGCGTAACATTAATGGGGGCTCGCTCGGGATATTTAATGTAATCCTGTAGTTTAAAAGTTGTGATTTTTTTGGTCGGTTTAGCTGAGTGACATTCTTGGTTGAGCAGCTGCAACTTGTTGCGTTCGTTAAGCATGGCACAGTTTGATCTAGAGCAGTTTTTAAAGTGTCCCTCTCTTGATCAACTGGAGCTTTGCCGTAAAGATGATTTGATTCAAATTGCAACCCATTTTTCTATTGTTTGCTCAAAGCAACTCCTTAAAGAGCAATTAAAGAACCTTGTGATAGAGAAACTGGTGGAGCTGAAACTTGTACTTCCTGGGATTTCTGCTGATGAGCCTGCTGTGACTTCTGTTGGCATGCTGCCATCTGCTGGTCCTTCTGCGGAAGGAGATAGAAATATTCTTGGTAAACCTCAAGCAATCTCACAAATGTCAGAAGTTGACACTGAGGTTAGTGAAGGGATTAGGACTCCTTACACTCTTCCTCAAGTTAATCTTTCTGCTGCCAGTGGTTCAGCTGGATCTCAAACCGATGCTCGGCTCAAGGTCCGACTTGCCAGATTGCAACTTGAGGCCCAGGAAAGAGCACAGCTTAGGCAGTTCCAACTAGAAATGAAAAGGATGGAACTTGAAGCTGAAAAAGCTGTGAGAATTTGTCAGCTGGAGCTTGATGCTCAGGTAAGAACAAATGTTTCTGCTGATCCTGTGAACTCTACCAATGGTTCTGGTGGTCCCTCCTCTGTTTTTGGACAAAACAGACACTTTGATGCTACCAAGTATGTTGCTTTGGTGCCTGAATTTAGAGAAGCAGAGATAGACTGCTATTTTGCAGCTTTTGAACGAATAGCACAAGCTTTGCAGTGTCCACCAGATGTCTGGTCAGTTTTGTTACAATGTAAACTCCATGGTGAACAGATTAAGAAGTATTAATGTTTTTCTGACTAAATGTTTATCAATTTTTAAGAGTTAATGCTTAGTGCAACACAAAAAAACATTTTAGTTTTTCATTAAAGCCTGAAGAGGGAGTGGGGTTTTGTGCAGTCTTACTTCAAAGGCCCGGAGTTTCTTGGAGGATGGGCCCGTCCTTCTCTGAAAAGCCATAAGGTCTTTGATGAAGTGAATGCATATCACCCATCCCACTTCTCCCACTTCAAGCTTGGCAGTTCTTCTGAAAGGGAGTTAGGTTTCCATGTATCTCACATCCAATTTTGTGAGATGTTGATGAGCACAGCTCAGCAATTAAGGGCAGGCTGACATTGTGGCTGATAGATGAAACAGAAAGCTTTTTACTATCTTGAAAAACAAAGTTTGATTGAAAACATATTTGATGGGAGTGAATGCCCACAAAGGTATAAAATGAGTTGCGCTCGGATAAACAATTCGGAGTCAACCGTGGGTTTGATCAACGCCCGGTGTGCGCATTGATGACTTTTCTCTCGCCGAGAACAGAGCGGCTCCCCTGTTCAAAGTGTCAAAAGGTGAGGAAATACTGTAACTTGTTACACGTCAATGTTTTGAGATTGTGTGTATTTTAAGTTTTACTGTGGCGAGATTAAACAGACACTTTTAAATCTTAGCAGGAAACTTGTGTGCAGTCAGTACTGTGGCAGATTTAACTGACAATTATTTCTAGCAGGAGGACTGTTTGTATGTTTGAACATGTATGTTTTTACTTTTTCTGTCACAAGACTTCTTTAATAAATATTCATTATTTTTAATTAAGTCTGTTTTCTTCCAAATCAGTGAGTGTGCCCACCTTTCAAGAATCCAAAAAGATGATAAAACATTAACCATTTGGGTTGATCTGAAATTTCATAAATCATTTGGCGACGAGGATGGGATATCTTATCTTTATATGTAAAGCACATTCCAAGGTGCTTAAAAAGATGGATGAAAGGGTACACACTGGCTGTTTGGAAGGAAAAAAGTTAAAGTGTGAAACTGTGTTCTTGGAAACGGGTGGGATTCCCGTTATTTGTGAAGCAGGGTGTGATTCCCTTGTTGTTTTGGAAGCGGGTGAGAGATTCCCGCTGTTGAAGAGCTGATAAGTTGGATCAGCGGTTTTTTGGGACGCCTTAAGCTGCTGACCGATTCTTTGAGCTGAAGTGTAACAGAAGATTTGAACCAGGGTGTAAAAACCCTTGATCAGTAGTTTCGTGAGAGCAGAAGGAAAGAAGATTTTGCCGGGGTTAAAAAAAAAGATATACAGTATAACCCTTGTTGTTTATTTGAGATCAGTAACAGAAGTTTTGAATAAGCCCTGAAGAAGTCAGATGATAGGTGATTTATTCGCTGAAACATAAGTATATAATACCAGGGTTAAAAGAAAAAACCCTTGTTAGAGTTTTTGTAATGAGTTAGGTGATTTATTTTGATAGCTTTGTCAGTTGAAGTTAAAAAGACTGGTGATTTCTTTTTCGAAGTAAAAAAAAGAGGAACAAGCGCTTCTCTGTGTGTGTGTGCCTCTGCAGCTGAGGAGCGAAAAGAAGCAGGTCGTGGGCCAGTGAAGGTCGGTTAGACTACAGACGCGCTTCAGAGGAAGCTCAGAAGGAATAGAGCTTGTTAAGGAATTTCTGCAGATCAGAAAGTTGGAAGTTGTCCAAAAAGTTAGCAGGAGTGATTTGTTGGAGGAAGATCTACGAGGAAAGAAAAAGGAGTTATTGTTTAAGTTCATAGGCGCATGCATGAGAAGGAAAGTGTCAGGGTGTGCATGCGAGTGTGTTTTGGGTGCTGAGTTGGTCAGTTGTAGTGAGAAACGCATGAGGAAGAGTGTGTCTCATCTGCCATGAGTAATGTGTGGTGCGTTTGGAGCGTTTGGGACGAGAGCAGGGTGTGTGCGCGGAGCTGCTCCCTCTGTCCGGGTTTGTGTGTGAGTAGAAGCGGGGTGTGACAGCCCCTGTCATATGTGTAAAAGGAATGCACGTGTGTGCAGCAGCTTCCGTTCCCTCTGCTGTGAGTAGAAATGGGAGGAGATGTTTGGGACTGAGCGGAGGTCAGGAGACAGTCCTTGTTTGATCTAGGCGCGCAGGTTCGTGTGTGAAATTAGAGATGCAGAGAACGGAGTAGTGGAGGAAAAATAGCAGGAGTTTTCAGTGTGTGGTTCATGGGCCAGGAAGGGTCGAGTTTTTGTTTTGTTTTCCCCTTTCATGCAGTCCGCCTTATCTCCGGAACAGGGAGGAAACTGCAGCTCTGAGGAGATGTGTGAAGGATGAGAGCAGAGGAGGAGAAGAAAAAAAAAGAGTGTTGGTTTTCATGCTTATTTTTGATTAAAAAAAAAAGGAAGAGGGGTTTTAAGTTTTTTTTTCCTTCCTTTCTCTCTCTCCTCCAAGTTGAAGAATGAATATTTTGTCTTAAAAGATTACTAATCCCTGTCTTTCTATGTCACCCAAGCTTTTGATTTTTTCCACAGCTTGGTGTCTTGTCGTCTGTCTGTTGGGACAACAGAGGTGGGCCCTGAGGATGACCAACTCCTGAGAGAGGCGCCTGCGACTGGTGTCGTCTGCTGGGTTCTTCATCGCTGCTGCAGAGCTGCCTGTCCAGCGCACCCGAGGATGGGTGTTCGTGCTCATCTGTGATGTGGTGCTGATGACCACACCTCTGAAAAACGAGACGTGTCCTGATGAGGACAGTTGGGGCTCTTTGCCACGAGATGAACAGACAGGACGGCTTCAAATGTCCTGTAGGTCGGTCCTGCTGGTAACAAGTGTGGGCAGAGCGTTGGCAGAGCAGTGGTGTCCGGCGCGTGTAACGTTCCAGTGCAACGACCTTGTGCATCGACGACCTTTAAAGGGATTGTGACATGATTTTGTAAATTTGAATATTTGTCAGAACATATATATCTTATATCATTGAGCTCTGGTCGTTTTTGCATAATAAATTATAAATATATTAAAATTTCATTCCAATTTATGGTAATTTTTTACCATGAATTATCTGGGACACGCCCCGTGAATTTATGCAAATCTTCATGTGACGTACACGTGGGCACTGGGCATAAGGCGGAGCCTGGCTTGCCCCTTTGTTTGGTGAAAGATCGACTCTTTTTTTTTTGGTGTAACTTGAAAAATGCTGTCACGTTGTCGCGCATTTGGGTGTTCTAATATCAGCAGTGAACAAGTGAGCCTTCACAAATTCCCAAAAGATGAGAAACTTTGCCTAGAATGGAAGTACAGAGATCTTGTGACCGATGGGTTCCTACTGAGAGTCCTATGTCTGCAGCGACCATCTTACTGCCTATCAGGTACGAGCTGTTGTTTGTTTTTATTTGGGGAGAGTCTATTAATGAGAGTTTTGGATGATTTACTGTTTAAAAATGATATATGTCAGACGTGAGGTCTATCAGCCGACATCTGCTTGCTAACAGACATTAGCATAGCTACCGAGTCAACACGGGGTGCTATTTAGGTATTTTTAAATTATGTCGGCGCAATCAGGTACGATCTGTTGTTTGTTTTTAATAGAGGAGAGTCATTTAATGAGGGTTTTGGATGATTTACTGTTTAAAAATGATATATGTCAGACGTGAGGTCTATCAGCCGACATCTGCTTGCTAACAGACATTAGCATAGCTACCGAGTCAACACGGGGTGCTATTTAGGTATTTTTAAATTATGTCGGCGCAATCAGGTACGATCTGTTGTTTGTTTTTAATAGAGGAGAGTCATTTAATGAGGGTTTTGGATGATTTACTGTTTAAAAATGATATATGTCAGACGTGAGGTCTATCAGCCGACATCTGCTTGCTAACAGACATTAGCATAGCTACCGAGTCAACACGGGGTGCTATTTAGGTATTTTTAAATTATGTCGGCGCAATCAGGTACGATCTGTTGTTTGTTTTTAATAGAGGAGAGTCATTTAATGAGGGTTTTGGATGATTTACTGTTTAAAAATGATATATGTCAGACGTGAGGTCTATCAGCCGACATCTGCTTGCTAACAGACATTAGCATAGCTACCGAGTCAACACGGGGTGCTATTTAGGTATTTTTAAATTATGTCGGCGCAATCAGGTACGATCTGTTGTTTGTTTTTAATAGAGGAGAGTCATTTAATGAGGGTTTTGGATGATTTACTGTTTAAAAATGATATATGTCAGACGTGAGGTCTATCAGCCGACATCTGCTTGCTAACAGACATTAGCATAGCTACCGAGTCAACACGGGGTGCTATTTAGGTATTTTTAAATTATGTCGGCGCAATCAGGTACGATCTGTTGTTTGTTTTTAATAGAGGAGAGTCATTTAATGAGGGTTTTGGATGATTTACTGTTTAAAAATGATATATGTCAGACGTGAGGTCTATCAGCCGACATCTGCTTGCTAACAGACATTAGCATAGCTACCGAGTCAACACGGGGTGCTATTTAGGTATTTTTAAATTATGTCGGCGCAATCAGGTACGATCTGTTGTTTGTTTTTATTAGGGGAGAGTCTATTAATGAGGGTTTTGGATGATTTACTGTCTTAAAATGATAGATCTCAAACGCAATCGGACGTGCTCAAAGCCACGAGGCTCCCTGCACGTTTTTTTTAAAGCTGAATCGTAAAAGTTAATAAGTTTTCCATTAATAGAGTATACAATAAAATGATTTGAGCAAGATTAAAACTTCTACTACTTATATTGACCTTCCAAAACTGAAGACAAATTGCTTAGATCAATACTAGAAATGCTGCACTCGTCTGAGTCGACATGCTCCGCCATTATTAATTACATGCGCGTTGAGCAGCGGCTCCCCACGTGTACGTCAAATGACGGTTTTGCGGAATGCACGGAATTTTAGGGGCGTGTCCCAGAGAAATGACTATCATAACTTGGAATGAAATTTTAATATATTTATAATTTATTATGCAAAAACGACCAGAGCTCAATGATATAAGATATATATGTTCTGACAAATATTCAAATTTACAAAATCATGTCACAATCCCTTTAAGGTGTGCGAGTTGTTCCAGAGGGTGGAGCCGCAAGATCCATCTGAAGTGAACATTCTTTATTGTTCTTTGAGTTTTTATTTTGTTTTATTTTACCTGAAGTGATAAAAATCTGAAATGATGAAATGAGATTTGTTTTTTAAGACTAAATGATGATTAATTAGAGATGACATGCACATGTACAGATATGTGCTATAAACAGGAATAGGTTTTATCTGGACAGTAAAATCGTCCTTAAAAAGTAACTAGGTGCCTTTTTAAAGGATGTATGTGTTGTATGTTTGTGGGAGTGCGGACAACAAGACTTGTTGATTGACTAATTGGCAATTTCTGCCTTTTTCTGGCAGTCTCCATTGATTTTGGGTCCCTTCTGATGGCCAATGAACGGATCCGATCCATGGTGCTGAAACTTGTGATTGAGTTTGTAAGTCTGGCTGTTTGATTTCAAGGCGTTCACATGTGTTGAACAGGAGAAGGTTTATGTTTGAAGTTTTACAGCGGTTTAAACTAATAAAGTGAGTTACATATGGTTTAAAACTAATAAAATGAGAATGTGCAGTATCCCTCCTTACTTTTGTTTTTAGTGCTTTGTTTTGTAGGAAGGATCATATAATTAGATTAGTTTGTAACACTGTCTTAGAAATGTCCCATGAGGTGACAGGGAAAATTTTCAAAATTAGTCAAAAAATCATAGGGTGGAATGAACAGATTAAGAAGTATTAATGTTTTTCTGACTAAATGTTTATCAATTTTTAAGAGTTAATGCTTAGTGCAACACAAAAAAACATTTTAGTTTTTCATTAAAGCCTGAAGAGGGAGTGGGGTTTTGTGCAGTCTTACTTCAAAGGCCCGGAGTTTCTTGGAGGATGGGCCCGTCCTTCTCTGAAAAGCCATAAGGTCTTTGATGAAGTGAATGCATATCACCCATCCCACTTCTCCCACTTCAAGCTTGGCAGTTCTTCTGAAAGGGAGTTAGGTTTCCATGTATCTCACATCCAATTTTGTGAGATGTTGATGAGCACAGCTCAGCAATTAAGGGCAGGCTGACATTGTGGCTGATAGATGAAACAGAAAGCTTTTTACTATCTTGAAAAACAAAGTTTGATTGAAAACATATTTGATGGGAGTGAATGCCCACAAAGGTATAAAATGAGTTGCGCTCGGATAAACAATTCGGAGTCTACCGTGGGTTTGATCAACGCCCGGTGTGCGCATTGATGACTTTTCTCTCGCCGAGAACAGAGCGGCTCCCCTGTTCAAAGTGTCAAAAGGTGAGGAAATACTGTAACTTGTTACACGTCAATGTTTTGAGATTGTGTGTATTTTAAGTTTTACTGTGGCGAGATTAAACAGACACTTTTAAATCTTAGCAGGAAACTTGTGTGCAGTCAGTACTGTGGCAGATTTAACTGACAATTATTTCTAGCAGGAGGACTGTTTGTATGTTTGAACATGTATGTTTTTACTTTTTCTGTCACAAGACTTCTTTAATAAATATTCATTATTTTTAATTAAGTCTGTTTTCTTCCAAATCAGTGAGTGTGCCCACCTTTCAAGAATACAAAAAGATGATAAAACATTAACCATTTGGGTTGATCTGAAATTTCATAAATCACATGGTAAAGCTGAAGAGGTTGTTGCAGCACTTCCTCTTGATGAAGTCCTAAACTATGAGAAACTTAAATCTGCCATTTTAAAAGCTTATGAGCTTGTTCCAGAGGCTTACAGGCAGAAATTTAGGTCTTTTAAGAAAAGTCCCAGTCAGACCTATGTTGAGTTTGCCAGAGAAAAAGGAATTCTCTTCGATAGATGGTGCTGTTCAAGAAAGGTCACCAACTTTGATAACTTAAGAGAGTTAATGTTGTTGGAAGAGTTCAAAAATTGTTTACCAGAACATATTGTAATGCACTTGAATGAACAAAAAGTTGAATCACTGTCTTCTGCTGCTGTTCTAGTTGATGAATATGTGCTTACACACAAAACTGTTTTTCAGTCTGTTCCAACTAAAGTTTTTCTGTAAAGCCAATGAGTGATAAAACTAAAATAGTACAGCAAAAGGATGATAAAGAATGTTTCTATTGTCGTAAGAAAGGACATGTTATTGCTAACTGTTTAGCTTTGAAGAGAAAAACACAAAATGTACAATCTCAACCAAAAGGTGTGGGTTTCATTAAGAGTAAGCCAAATATTGAAAAAAAGGATGTTGACTGCAAACCTGATCCTTGTTTTGAACCATTTTTGTTGGATGGGTTAGTTTCCCTCACTGGAAACCCTGCAGATCAGTGTCCAGTTCGTATTTTGCGCGATACGGGTGGTTCTCAATCGGTTATTCTAGCTGAAACTTTGCCATTCTCTAACCAGTCTTCATGTGGATATAGTGCTATTATTCAGGGTGTTGGAATGCGCTATGTTCCAAGGCCTGTGCATTTAGTTCATTTACAATCAGAGCTAATCTCTGGTGTTTTCCCTATTGCTGTTTGCCCAGCATTACCCATTAAAGGTGTTGCTTTACTGCTAGGCAATGATATTGCAGGTGGAAAAGTAACTCCTACGTTAGAGGTATTAGATGAACTAAAAAGCTTAGAACCACATGAAGAACCCGGTCACGTAAACAAGCCTACTTGTGTTCTTACTCGTGCCCAAAAGCTAAAGAAAAAATCAGAAAATGATGACATTGACTTGTCTGACACCTTACTTATGTCAGTTTTTTCAGATTGTGTAGATCCTGCTGTTCCTGCACAAAACAAACAGGATGTCCTACGGTCCTCTGATCCGTTGCTGCCAATCACTCGTGCCCGCCTGTGTGCTGCCCAGAAGACTGACCCAACACTGCAAAAATGTTTTGCAGGGGTGGTAAGTGCTGATAGAGCTAGAGATGAGTCAATGGCTTTCTTCATTAATGATGGAGTCCTTCTTCGTAAGTGGTGTCCAGTTGTTTTACCTGATTCTGATTGGAATATAGTTGAACAGATAGTAGTACCTTCAGTTTATCGGAAACAAATTTTGTCTTTGGCCCATGAAAGTCAGTGGTCAGGACATTTAGGTGTAACAAAAACATATCAGCTCATTCTCAAACATTTTTACTGGCCTGGGTTAAAAACAGATGTAACTCAGTTTTGTCGCAGTTGTCATGTCTGCCAGATGGCTGGAAAACCTAACCAACCAATACCCCATTGTCCACTACAACCAATTCCTGCTGTGGGAGAACCTTTTGAACGCATTATAATGGATTGTGTTGGACCACTACCTCGCACAAAAGCTGGAAATCAGTTTTTGCTTACATTAATGTGTGCTTCAACTCGTTACCCTGAGGCCATCCCACTACGAAAAATTACTTCCAGCTCAGTTGTCAAAGCAATGACAAAATTTTTCTCTACCTTTGGCCTCCCTAAAACCATACAAACTGACCAAGGTACAAACTTTCAGTCTAAACTTTTTAGACAAGTTCTCAATGAGTTAAATATACAGCATGCTGTTTCCAGTGCTTATCATCCTGAGTCTCAAGGTGCTCTGGAGCGTTGGCATCAGACATTAAAGTCTATGCTAAGAAAATACTGCATTGAGGCTGAGAAAAACTGGGATGAAGGAATACCTTTTTTGCTGTTTGCAACTAGAGAAAGTATTCAAGAATCTTTAGGATTCAGTCCAGCTGAATTAGTGTTTGGACATACACTTAGAAGTCCCCTGAAAGTTCTCAAAGAGAAACTTTTAAACTCCAAAACATCCTCTAAAGAAAATATTTTGGATTATGTTTCCAGGTTTCGTGAGAGGCTACACCACTCACGTGCCTTTGCTAGAGAGTCCCTTTGTACTTCACAAAAGTCTATGAAGCAACATTATGATCGTTCAGCTGTCACAAGACACTTTAAGTCTGGTGACAAGGTTCTGGCTTTGCTGCCTGTACTTGGCTCTGCACTTTCTGCCAAGTTTTCAGGACCATATGAAGTTCATGAGAAGTTAAGTGAAACTGATTATGTGATCAATACTCCTGACAGAAGAAGAAAGTCCAGAGTGTGCCACATAAACATGCTAAAACCATATTTCTCTCGTGACACGTCTAAAACCATCAACTTAGACAATGCTGTAGCACAACCCAGTGGTAGCTCAGCATTAATAGTGACAAATGACTTTAAAACTGATCCTGAAGGAGATGGTCTGATCTTGCGTCCCATCTACAACCAGAGCCCACGTCTGTCAAACTCTGAAATGTTGAAGGTGTTGCCTAACAATCTGAAACATTTAACAGAGGATCAACAAAAGGATATGCTATCTCTGATAGACAATTTTCAGTGCTTGTTCAAGGATGTGCCAACTTGTACCACAGTGCTTGAGCATGACATTGATGTTGCTGGTGCTAAGCCCATCAAACAACATCCTTATCGACTAAACCCAGTCAAAAGAGCTCTAATGAAACATGAAACAGAATATATGTTGCAACATGGGTTTGCAAAACACAGTTCCAGTTCTTGGAGTTCTCCATGTTTGTTAGAAATTAAACCTGATGGCTCTCCTCGTTTCATTACAGATTTTCGAAAGGTAAATTCTGTGACAGTCACAGACTCGTATCCACTCCCCAGAATTGAAGATTGTGTGGATACAATCGGCAATGCCCAATTTGTGAGCAAGTTAGATTTACTAAAAGGATATTGGCAAGTACCACTTACCAAGCGAGCTTCAGAAATCTCTGCTTTTGTTACACCAGACAAATTTTTACAGTACAATGTAATGGCGTTTGGCATGTGCAACGCTCCTGCAACATTTCAGCGTCTAGTTAACACTGTGTTGTCTGGGGTATCCAACTGTAATGCATATTTGGATGACCTCATTGTGTATACCTCAACTTGGGAGGAACACATGACCGTTTTAAACCAAGTGTTCACACGACTTACAGAAGCTTCTCTAACTTTGAACCTTGCTAAGTGTGACTTTGGAAAGGCTACCGTCACCTATCTTGGTAGACAGGTTGGCCAAGGACAAGTGTGTCCTGTGGAGGCAAAAATTTCTGCCATTGTTGAGTTTCCTGTGCCTCACACTAGAAAAGCTCTGAGACGCTTTCTTGGAATGGCTAGTTATTATAGAAACTTCTGCCGTAATTTTTCAACTGTTGTGCATCCTTTGACATGTCTTTTGAGTCCAAAATTGACTTTACCTGGACCCCCGAGTGTCAGCACTCATTTGAAAATGTGAAATCTCTATTGTGTCATGCACCTGTGCTTTCTGCCCCAGACATGACGCGACCATTTAAACTTGATGTGGATGCCAGTGCAGTGGGAGCTGGAGCTGTTTTATTACAGGAAAGTAAAAATGGAGCTGATCATCCCGTTTGCTATTTTTCACGTAAATTTAACAGAAATCAGCTAAATTACTCCACCATTGAGAAGGAAGCTTTGGCTTTGCTTCTGGCACTTCAGCACTTTGAAGTGTATCTGGGATCTAGTCCCTCTCCCATTGTAGTGTACACCGACCACAATCCACTCGTTTTTCTCTCGCGCATGTACAATCAAAATCAGAGACTAATGCGCTGGGCCTTAATTGTACAGGACTACAATCTTGACATCAGACACAAAAAGGGTGCAGCCAACATCTTTGCTGATGCATTATCTAGACTGCATTTGTAAAAAAATAAGATGGCTTTAGTGTAAATGGCTTTAGTGTAAATGTATCTGTATTCTGTATTTTAAGGGGGGAGGTGTTACGGCCAGTGGCCTTGTATGTTGTTTTATGTTGTGGCCTGAGGCCATTTGGTTTAGCAGTGTGTTTGCAGGTTGTTTGCTGACTCAGCTGTGCTGTGGTCCATCTGGGATTGGCTGCTTCACTTCCTGAATCCTCCCCAATGGACATCAATCTGCATCCTGGTTGGCTTCTTCACCTCCTGCTCCTCCAACCACAGAAGAGGCCTACTTATTTAAACCCAGTTCTCCTGCCATTCAGGGCGGCTGTTGTTTAGAGCAGCTCGCCTCTTGTATGGACTTCTGTGTCTGTGAACTTTGGTCTGCTGACCTGAATTGTTTGGCTTTGGCCTTGGCCTACAGTTAACTCCTACTGTTGTTGTTTGTAGTTGTTGTTTGTAAAGTTAGAAGGCCTACTTGTTTACTTTTGTTTGACTCCTGATAAAGTTGGTGTGGAGTATTCATTCAATTGGTTCACTTTAATTATGTTATTGACTTGATGGTAAAACTTTGTTGTAATTGGTACCCCTCCTTTTGTTAAAGTTTACATTTTATTTTAAGCTGACCAATTAAAGATTGTTACTTTTATTCAACCTTGTTCCATCTGGGTTTTTAATGTTGCCTCCCCTTCTCCTGGCTGAGCCGGAGCGTAACACCACTATTTTATTTTAATAATTTCAATCAAGACACAAATCAGAAAATACTTCCTGTTAATTTGTGTTAATTGAGACTTAATTCACAGAATAACTTTGTCATTTTATGATAATCTGTTATTTGCAATGAGCAGTAACTCTTTAATGTGCTGGTATATATTTTTCAATGTGCCTTAGACCAAAAAACTGCTAAAGTTGAATTAATATCAAGCTAAACTTTTAGATATGTTTAGATATGAGAAGGACAGAGGGAAAAGTCGTAGACTAATCTTGTAGTCTGTCTCCTTTTTCTGAAAACAAATCCCTCTACTCTCAAAAACAGTTTCTCTGTTTTTGACACCTACAAGTCTTCTCTTCTATCCGAGTGACCTTCATTACACTCCAACTCCCTTCCACTGGTTCATCTGAACCAATTGGAGAAGGACAGGTCACTGATCTCAGATCCTTCTTTAAGTTCCAGCTTCCTGGAGCTTCAGAGTCTCTGGGAGGGTCTGAGATGCATGGACTTCTCTCTACAAGCTGTGGACGCGGGGTCAAAATGTCAAGTAGACCTGCGCTCCTCAGCAAGGTTAAAACAGCACGTCAGCTGTGAACCTTTCAAGTGTCACAGCTCCAAGCTGTGAACTCTTTCTGGAAGTTGTTATCTTGAAAACCAAACCGGAGCTGAGGTTGTTATCTTACTGCAATGGAAGCCAACTTGTAGCGAGCCGCTGGAAGCTGAACGCTGGTCGCCTTTAACCCGTAGCAGAACGGTTAATAAGGCTGGGACTTGTTTACCGGGCTGAGACCAAAAATCTTCGCACAGGTAAAACGTTGATGGCCATTCGACCAAAAGTCGAGCGGAAGCTGCAAAGGAACTGCCATGGTTTCTGGTTAACACATATCAAGATAATTTCCTCTTCACTTCCTTTTATCTCCTCATACTCCATCTTTCTCCTTAAACTTTATTTCTAAAAGTAAAACTGTAAGCTTGTGCCACAGAAACAAGTTAATATAAAACCCACTAACTTGTGTTCTGTTGTTCCTATGTTTAAATCTGTCTACAGTTAGTTAGAGGAAATCTGATCGATAAATCCTTGTAAATATGTTGTGATTGTAATTTAATGATTTGTTAATTAAATGATTCATCTCCTGGTGAATCAACATAAGTTAACGTTTCATGTCTTTACATTTTATCACTGAGTCACAGATTTATTGAATATTAACCTGAAAAAGATGAGAACCCATGAATTGATGATAATTTGTGTCAGTCTAAACTCTGCTCAATTTACATCTAAAATATAGATAAGTCAGAAAACTGACCTATTTATCTATCTTATTACACAGCCCTGACCCCGATGAGGGGTCAAGGGGTCAGAGTTCTGAATTATCTGGACAATCTGCTAATACTTGGTGTTATGCACCCGGGTTTTTTTAGATGTTTAAAAATCCTTGTTTTAATTTATCTTGGCTACAACCTGAGGCAGCCTACTGGTACAATGAAGAATTCACCTTTTTTTTACTCAGCACCTCTCTAATCAGTCATAATTGGTTGCTTCTGCTACCACCTGCTACAGCTCCCTTCTTAAGTCTGAAGCTAAGAACTGCAAGGCATGGAAGTTTGCTACATGAAGCAGATGTTTGAAGAGAAGCAGAGCTTTTGGTGAAGTGATCTGTGGAGTGATCTGTGAAACAGACTGTTAGGTCCAAGGGTGCTTTCCGTCCACCTTTGGCCATTTGGTGAGTACTCCTGGTAGGGAGTTTGTTTGAGTTAAGGCTCTTTAGTTCTGGTGCTGACTACTGTAATAGCATGTGTGGAGTCAAGATCGCTCGTGTGACAGCTCTGGTGCAAACTAGAGCTTTGTTTGTTGGAGTAGGTACTGATGCTCATGTGAGGCGGTGTTGCTAGTGACTGCTAGTGTTTGTTTTTACCTCTAGTTTACCTGAGAGGTGTAGACTTGAGCCCAGAGGCTCAAGTGTGTTTAGGTTGGATCTGTAGAGCTATAAGGTTTGAGACTGTCAGTAGGACTTGCCTAATGAGGCTTGATTAAGCAGAGCTGCTGCCAAACTGCAGGTCCTGCCTATAAATCTTACATGCTGTGTTTTGTGCACTGTGGAGACTTGTTGTACCACGTGAGGCTTGTTAAACGAGTGGTGGCTTATTGAAGCCTGTTAGAAAGTGTGAGAAGTCAGCTAAGGTTCATTGGAACTGCTGAGAAGACACTTTCAGGTAACTGTTTGTTGAGAACAGCCACTGGGCTGTGTTGAGTAACTCTGGGAGATCTCCACCTCTCCCTGGTTGTTGTTGACCTGCTCTTGTTTGAGTTAGGGTAAGCTGGTGTATGCTCTTAAGGCCTAAAAACTGGTTGCTTAAATTTTGAGCTGTGAGTTTTGAGACACTTTGGGTGTCTTGTTGAACTCTATCCTAAACGGGTTTGAGGGCGTGGACCGTTGTAGTCTGACTGATTCATTTTTGGGGATGCTGAGCAAAGCGTTTGTGCAGCTGTCCAGGAAGGGGACAGCTAAGGTAAACAATGTGAGAGACTGTTTTCCTTTTTCTTCATTTTTTTGTACTTTTGACTGTGTGAGTGTTGTTAGTCTAGTTTTCACTTTTTTGTTTGTTTAGGAGCCTTTGTTTTGGTCAGGTAGATCGTTGCCTGGGGAGACGCGACGGTCCTGTACAGGATTGGGTCTGCCTAGGTGGCGTTTTGTTCTTCTTGGCCACACTCACCTGTCCTCCACTCCTTTGAACTTTCCTTATTTTTAAATTTAGTTTCCTTTAAGGATGCTGAGCAGATGAAGTCACTCCAGACCCGGTGGGAGAGTCATCTTGGCTACAGCAAACTGGTTGGTCCACTTAAGTTGTTTACTTGGTGGGGTAGCTTCAGTTTGCTTTGGACTGCTCTGACTGACGAAGCCCTCTGGAGTGAGGGTGAAACGTTTCTACTAAAAAGAAATTGTCCAGATGAACTGATTGAGAATGAGCGGATTTGATACCTGGACTATTGAGAATGAACTTTCTGGTCTTGAACCACTTTGGACATGTCTGCCTGCCTGGGAGGAGTCGACGAGGGACAAGCCCCCAGAAACCATCTTGGCTACAGCAAACTGGTTGGTCCACTTAAGTTGTTTACTTGGTGGGGTAGCTTCAGTTTGCTTTGGACTGCTCTGACTGACGAAGCCCTCTGGAGTGAGGGTGAAACGTTTCTACTAAAAAGAAATTGTCCAGATGAACTGATTGAGAATGAGCGGATTTGATACCTGGACTATTGAGAATGAACTTTCTGGTCTTGAACCACTTTGGACATGTCTGCCTGCCTGGGAGGAGTCGACGAGGGACAAGCCCCCAGAAACCATCTTGGCTACAGCAAACTGGTTGGTCCACTTAAGTTGTTTACTTGGTGGGGTAGCTTCAGTTTGCTTTGGACTGCTCTGACTGACGAAGCCCTCTGGAGTGAGGGTGAAACGTTTCTACTAAAAAGAAACTGTCCAGATGAACTGATTGAGAATGAGCGGATTTGATACCTGGACTATTGAGAATGAACTTTCTGGTCTTGAACCACTTTGGACATGTCTGCCTGCCTGGGAGGAGTCGACGAGGGACAAGCCCCCAGAAACCATCTTGGCTACAGCAAACTGGTTGGTCCACTTAAGTTGTTTACTTGGTGGGGTAGCTTCAGTTTGCTTTGGACTGCTCTGACTGACGAAGCCCTCTGGAGTGAGGGTGAAACGTTTCTACTAAAAAGAAACTGTCCAGATGAACTGATTGAGAATGAGCGGATTTGATACCTGGACTATTGAGAATGAACTTTCTGGTCTTGAACCACTTTGGACATGTCTGCCTGCCTGGGAGGAGTCGACGAGGGACAAGCCCCCAGAAACCATCTTGGCTACAGCAAACTGGTTGGTCCACTTAAGTTGTTTACTTGGTGGGGTAGCTTCAGTTTGCTTTGGACTGCTCTGACTGACGAAGCCCTCTGGAGTGAGGGTGAAACGTTTCTACTAAAAAGAAATTGTCCAGATGAACTGATTGAGAATGAGCGGATTTGATACCTGGACTATTGAGAATGAACTTTCTGGTCTTGAACCACTTTGGACATGTCTGCCTGCCTGGGAGGAGTCGACGAGGGACAAGCCCCCAGAAACCATCTTGGCTACAGCAAACTGGTTGGTCCACTTAAGTTGTTTACTTGGTGGGGTAGCTTCAGTTTGCTTTGGACTGCTCTGACTGACGAAGCCCTCTGGAGTGAGGGTGAAACGTTTCTACTAAAAAGAAATTGTCCAGATGAACTGATTGAGAATGAGCGGATTTGATACCTGGACTATTGAGAATGAACTTTCTGGTCTTGAACCACTTTGGACATGTCTGCCTGCCTGGGAGGAGTCGACGAGGGACAAGCCCCCAGAAACCATCTTGGCTACAGCAAACTGGTTGGTCCACTTAAGTTGTTTACTTGGTGGGGTAGCTTCAGTTTGCTTTGGACTGCTCTGACTGACGAAGCCCTCTGGAGTGAGGGTGAAACGTTTCTACTAAAAAGAAATTGTCCAGATGAACTGATTGAGAATGAGCGGATTTGATACCTGGACTATTGAGAATGAACTTTCTGGTCTTGAACCACTTTGGACATGTCTGCCTGCCTGGGAGGAGTCGACGAGGGACAAGCCCCCAGAAACCATCTTGGCTACAGCAAACTGGTTGGTCCACTTAAGTTGTTTACTTGGTGGGGTAGCTTCAGTTTGCTTTGGACTGCTCTGACTGACGAAGCCCTCTGGAGTGAGGGTGAAACGTTTCTACTAAAAAGAAATTGTCCAGATGAACTGATTGAGAATGAGCGGATTTGATACCTGGACTATTGAGAATGAACTTTCTGGTCTTGAACCACTTTGGACATGTCTGCCTGCCTGGGAGGAGTCGACGAGGGACAAGCCCCCAGAAACCATCTTGGCTACAGCAAACTGGTTGGTCCACTTAAGTTGTTTACTTGGTGGGGTAGCTTCAGTTTGCTTTGGACTGCTCTGACTGACGAAGCCCTCTGGAGTGAGGGTGAAACGTTTCTACTAAAAAGAAATTGTCCAGATGAACTGATTGAGAATGAGCGGATTTGATACCTGGACTATTGAGAATGAACTTTCTGGTCTTGAACCACTTTGGACATGTCTGCCTGCCTGGGAGGAGTCGACGAGGGACAAGCCCCCAGAAACCATCTTGGCTACAGCAAACTGGTTGGTCCACTTAAGTTGTTTACTTGGTGGGGTAGCTTCAGTTTGCTTTGGACTGCTCTGACTGACGAAGCCCTCTGGAGTGAGGGTGAAACGTTTCTACTAAAAAGAAATTGTCCAGATGAACTGATTGAGAATGAGCGGATTTGATACCTGGACTATTGAGAATGAACTTTCTGGTCTTGAACCACTTTGGACATGTCTGCCTGCCTGGGAGGAGTCGACGAGGGACAAGCCCCCAGAAACCATCTTGGCTACAGCAAACTGGTTGGTCCACTTAAGTTGTTTACTTGGTGGGGTAGCTTCAGTTTGCTTTGGACTGCTCTGACTGACGAAGCCCTCTGGAGTGAGGGTGAAACGTTTCTACTAAAAAGAAATTGTCCAGATGAACTGATTGAGAATGAGCGGATTTGATACCTGGACTATTGAGAATGAACTTTCTGGTCTTGAACCACTTTGGACATGTCTGCCTGCCTGGGAGGAGTCGACGAGGGACAAGCCCCCAGAAACCATCTTGGCTACAGCAAACTGGTTGGTCCACTTAAGTTGTTTACTTGGTGGGGTAGCTTCAGTTTGCTTTGGACTGCTCTGACTGACGAAGCCCTCTGGAGTGAGGGTGAAACGTTTCTACTAAAAAGAAATTGTCCAGATGAACTGATTGAGAATGAGCGGATTTGATACCTGGACTATTGAGAATGAACTTTCTGGTCTTGAACCACTTTGGACATGTCTGCCTGCCTGGGAGGAGTCGACGAGGGACAAGCCCCCAGAAACCATCTTGGCTACAGCAAACTGGTTGGTCCACTTAAGTTGTTTACTTGGTGGGGTAGCTTCAGTTTGCTTTGGACTGCTCTGACTGACGAAGCCCTCTGGAGTGAGGGTGAAACGTTTCTACTAAAAAGAAATTGTCCAGATGAACTGATTGAGAATGAGCGGATTTGATACCTGGACTATTGAGAATGAACTTTCTGGTCTTGAACCACTTTGGACATGTCTGCCTGCCTGGGAGGAGTCGACGAGGGACAAGCCCCCAGAAACCATCTTGGCTACAGCAAACTGGTTGGTCCACTTAAGTTGTTTACTTGGTGGGGTAGCTTCAGTTTGCTTTGGACTGCTCTGACTGACGAAGCCCTCTGGAGTGAGGGTGAAACGTTTCTACTAAAAAGAAATTGTCCAGATGAACTGATTGAGAATGAGCGGATTTGATACCTGGACTATTGAGAATGAACTTTCTGGTCTTGAACCACTTTGGACATGTCTGCCTGCCTGGGAGGAGTCGACGAGGGACAAGCCCCCAGAAACCATCTTGGCTACAGCAAACTGGTTGGTCCACTTAAGTTGTTTACTTGGTGGGGTAGCTTCAGTTTGCTTTGGACTGCTCTGACTGACGAAGCCCTCTGGAGTGAGGGTGAAACGTTTCTACTAAAAAGAAATTGTCCAGATGAACTGATTGAGAATGAGCGGATTTGATACCTGGACTATTGAGAATGAACTTTCTGGTCTTGAACCACTTTGGACATGTCTGCCTGCCTGGGAGGAGTCGACGAGGGACAAGCCCCCAGAAACCATCTTGGCTACAGCAAACTGGTTGGTCCACTTAAGTTGTTTACTTGGTGGGGTAGCTTCAGTTTGCTTTGGACTGCTCTGACTGACGAAGCCCTCTGGAGTGAGGGTGAAACGTTTCTACTAAAAAGAAATTGTCCAGATGAACTGATTGAGAATGAGCGGATTTGATACCTGGACTATTGAGAATGAACTTTCTGGTCTTGAACCACTTTGGACATGTCTGCCTGCCTGGGAGGAGTCGACGAGGGACAAGCCCCCAGAAACCATCTTGGCTACAGCAAACTGGTTGGTCCACTTAAGTTGTTTACTTGGTGGGGTAGCTTCAGTTTGCTTTGGACTGCTCTGACTGACGAAGCCCTCTGGAGTGAGGGTGAAACGTTTCTACTAAAAAGAAATTGTCCAGATGAACTGATTGAGAATGAGCGGATTTGATACCTGGACTATTGAGAATGAACTTTCTGGTCTTGAACCACTTTGGACATGTCTGCCTGCCTGGGAGGAGTCGACGAGGGACAAGCCCCCAGAAACCATCTTGGCTACAGCAAACTGGTTGGTCCACTTAAGTTGTTTACTTGGTGGGGTAGCTTCAGTTTGCTTTGGACTGCTCTGACTGACGAAGCCCTCTGGAGTGAGGGTGAAACGTTTCTACTAAAAAGAAATTGTCCAGATGAACTGATTGAGAATGAGCGGATTTGATACCTGGACTATTGAGAATGAACTTTCTGGTCTTGAACCACTTTGGACATGTCTGCCTGCCTGGGAGGAGTCGACGAGGGACAAGCCCCCAGAAACCATCTTGGCTACAGCAAACTGGTTGGTCCACTTAAGTTGTTTACTTGGTGGGGTAGCTTCAGTTTGCTTTGGACTGCTCTGACTGACGAAGCCCTCTGGAGTGAGGGTGAAACGTTTCTACTAAAAAGAAATTGTCCAGATGAACTGATTGAGAATGAGCGGATTTGATACCTGGACTATTGAGAATGAACTTTCTGGTCTTGAACCACTTTGGACATGTCTGCCTGCCTGGGAGGAGTCGACGAGGGACAAGCCCCCAGAAACCATCTTGGCTACAGCAAACTGGTTGGTCCACTTAAGTTGTTTACTTGGTGGGGTAGCTTCAGTTTGCTTTGGACTGCTCTGACTGACGAAGCCCTCTGGAGTGAGGGTGAAACGTTTCTACTAAAAAGAAATTGTCCAGATGAACTGATTGAGAATGAGCGGATTTGATACCTGGACTATTGAGAATGAACTTTCTGGTCTTGAACCACTTTGGACATGTCTGCCTGCCTGGGAGGAGTCGACGAGGGACAAGCCCCCAGAAACCATCTTGGCTACAGCAAACTGGTTGGTCCACTTAAGTTGTTTACTTGGTGGGGTAGCTTCAGTTTGCTTTGGACTGCTCTGACTGACGAAGCCCTCTGGAGTGAGGGTGAAACGTTTCTACTAAAAAGAAATTGTCCAGATGAACTGATTGAGAATGAGCAGAACTTTTGGGAACAATTACCTTTTCATTCTGCTGCGGGTCGTACTAGGCCACAGTACAGCCACGTGTTTGTGGGAGATGGAAAAGAGGATTTTTCAAGATGGTGTAGACGTTTTGAAGTGACTGTTGAGGCTGATCCTGATGCTACTGAAGACAGTTTGGCGAAACTGTTGCCTACATACTTGGGGGGAGCTGCTTTTAGTTACTGGGACAGTTTATCCGATGCAGTTAAAACAGACTATTCAGCCACGAAGGAAAAGCTGAAAAGCGTGTTTGGACAAACTGCTTATTTGTCGACTTTCCAGAGCTACATTAATGCACGCAGCCGCCTCCCTGGTGAAGCTCTCCCTGTGTTCGCTGCAGAAATTTGCCGTCTGGTCGAGGAAGCTTTTCCAACTTATGGCGATAATGCTAAACAGGGAGAAAAATTTAGACGCTTTATTGCTGGACTTGACCCATACCTCCAACTGCGATGTCATGAACAGGGGGTTAAAACATTGGAGACTGCGCTACAGTTGGCTATTCAAATTGAAGCTGCTCACCAAGCTACTAGAGTGTTCACATCCCCAGCTCCGGTGCAGTCTTCTTCTACGCCAGCTTACCCTGCTGTCTCACCTGGGTGGTCTACTCAGCTCCCTTCACCTGCTCCTCAAGGAGTCCACTCAGCTACGGGGGATGATTTCAAGAAAATGGCAAACACGATCGAAATGCTGGCGGACAAAGTTCATCAGCTACAAATGACGGTTGACCGCCAGCGTGAGGACGCATATCGACAGGACAGGCGGGATTATGGATTTCGTCATCGGAGCTCCGCTTCGGCTGGACGAGGTGAGGGCAGATATTCATCGGATGACTACCATCTGTCACCTCCACGCCGCAGAGACTCATCGGACGACCGGAACACACATCGCCGCAGCTCCTTCCGCACATCACATGACGAGGAACGCAACCAACGGGAGTCACCTGCTCGAACCAGCTCATCTGAACGCTACTCGCAGGGCTACAACGCTCCAAACAGGGGCTATGCTAGCCGTGGTCGCTCTCCGGGCCGCTATGAAAGTGGCCGCCTTCATCGCTCTCCCAGTCCGGCCCGGGTACGGTTCCAGTCTCCTGCACGTCAAGACCGGGAGCAGGGAAACTACAAGTAGCTGACAATGAGGGCAAATTGTCAGCTACCAACTTCTCTTTGGCCCAGACGGACAACGACATTCACCCTGACACAGGTACTACTAACAGCTTGTGTGTGACTGATGTAGACAAAAGATATGTGTCAGTTGTTATTGAGGACACTGTGGTGCATGCTTTTGTTGACACAGGAGCTGACGTTTCTATTATTAGTGAGACTTTTAGAATGGCTACACCTGCTCTTCAGAGAAAACCCATTATGAAACGGTTTATCCCTCTCACTGGGGTCACAGGTGATCCCCTTGACTCTGTAGGCTCCATTTATGTGAACCTAAGTATTGCAGGTGAGCCCATGACACATACACTTCAAGTTGTCAGAAACTGTACTAAACCAATCATTTTAGGTTGGGACTTTATGGTGGCAAATGGCATTACTGTTGACACTCGCACCATGACATGCAATGTAGCTGGTACAGCTGTACCACTAGTTAGTCCACATTTGTACATTCCCTGCCTGACTGCGGTGACAGTGGCGGCCACGGTTGCCATTCCGGCTATGTCAGAGAGGGTCATCACAGCTAATCTTGATGTACCCCTCAAAGGGTTTTTACCTAATGGTTACATTGGTGTGTTCGAACCACATTATACCGATCAGTCCTCTACTGGTATGGCATGGACTGTGGCGAGGGTAGAGCACGGTTCTATTTGTGTGAAGGTGGCTAATGTTTCACATAGTGAAGTTATGCTACATGATGGTACACAGGTGGGACATTTTCATGCTATCCTGGCAGGGGGCCAGAGTGAGTTCACCATTATGGATGGTTCTATTGGTAATGTTAATAGACAGATACCTGACAGTCCGGGTGCAACTCCTATTATAGATGACACTGATTCAGACCTGACGCCATTGCAGAAAACACAACTGACGGACACTTTGACTTCTTTTGCTGACGTGTTTAGTCAACACCCACATGACTTTGGTAGAACTGACATGGTCACACACAAAATCATTACGAACTGTCACACCCCAGTCTCTCAGAGAGCCTACCGCACCTCTCCAGTCATGAAGGCTGAAATCCGTCGCCAAGTGGAAGCACTTAAGGCGCAAGATTTGATAGAGGACAGCTCGAGCCCCTGGGCCAGCCCGGTGGTGATGGTGAAAAAGAAAGATGGCTCATATAGATTTTGTGTAGATTTTCGAAAACTGAACTCTGTCACTATTACTGACGCACACCCCCTACCAAGAGTAGATGACAGTTTAGACGCGTTGTCTGGTTCGCAGTACTTTTCTACCATGGACATGTCTAGTGGGTACTGGCAAGTACAAATGGATCCTGCAGACAGACAAAAGACTGCATTTACTACAGGTGATGGCTTGTACCAATTCAAGGTCATGCCCATGGGACTAAAAAACGCACCTCCAACCTTTCAAAGGCTCATGGAGCTGGTTCTGCGTGGTCTACACTGGACAACTTGTGTCATTTACTTGGATGACATCATTTGCATGGGAAAAACATTTGAAGAACATCTAGGCAATCTCACAGACATTCTCACTCGCTTCAGACAAGCAGGGTTAAAGTTAAACCCTAAGAAATGTGACTTTTGCAAACCTGCTGTGAAGTACATGGGACACATTGTGTCACGAGAGGGACTGACGGTGGACCCAATCAACAGTGAACGCATTAGTGACTGGCCTGTTCCACGTTCGCCGACAGAGGTACGTGCCTTTTTGGGACTGTGCTCATATTACAGACGTTTTGTGCATCAATATGCCTTTATTGCTCAGCCTCTACATAGACTTACCCAAAAACAAGTTGTGTTTGAATGGACAGATGACTGTAGCACAGCTTTTCAAACACTTAAGAAGGCATTGACTTCTCCTCCAATAATGGCATTTCCAAACTTTGATGAACCATTCATTCTGAGCACAGATGCATCTAATTTGGCAGTTGGTGCAGTACTATCACAGATACAACAGGGACAAGAAAGGGTGGTGGCATTTGCAAGTCATGTACTGTCAAAAACAGAGAGAAAATGGTCTACCTATGACAAAGAACTGTATGCTATTGTGTGGTCAGTCAGACACTTTAGACATTACCTGAGTTGCAATCCTTTCACCATTATTACTGATCATCGTCCTTTGCTTAGTTTAAGGAAAATGGACATTACGCATGACCCTACAGGACGCAGGGGTCGTTGGGCGTTGGAGCTCGATCCGTATCAATGGACAATCACTCACAAAGAGGGTAAGAAACACACAAATGCAGATGCCATGTCACGGATACCATTGGGACAGGACTCTATTGAGATGACAAGTACGACGCTACCTGAAGCTCACTCTTCGCCTAGTGATACAGGACAATCTGTCTCACTGTCTGAGGCGAGGGGTAATGATGAGGGGTCATGCTCGACCCCTGAACATTTAGAGAGGACCGATATGGTACCGAAAGTTTGTTGTGTGGACACTGATAGGACACATGTGAATGTGGGGTTTGACACATTACAACAGACATTATCTGCCCATAACGTGGACATTGTAAATGCACAACTTGCTGATCCTGTTCTCGGGGAAGTGCATAATTGGGTTAAAAACAAGAAACGTCCCTACCTCAGACAGGTAAAAGGTAAAATGCAGAGGAAACTATGGTGGCAGTTTCATAACTTGTTGCTATGTAATAACTTGTTGTGTCGAAAAGGTCAAACACCGCCTGGCAAACCTGAGGTTTATCAAGTGTTAATTCCAGTGGCACTGGTTACAGAGACGATGCAATTTTTTCATGGTAATCCATGTTCTGGTCATTACAGTGCTGAACGAACATTTAAGAAAGCATTGACAGTGTGTTATTGGCCAGGAATGAGATCTGATATTGAGCAGTTCTGTAACTTGTGTAAGACATGTGAAGCTTTTAGGAGGGTTGTACCAAAGCACAGAGCTCCTTTACAATCTATTCAGACTGAAAGACCATTTCAGTTGGTCTGTACGGACATTACCGAACTGCCAGTCACATCTGTGGGAAACAGATATGTGCTTGTGGTACAGGACCATTTCACCAAGTATGTGAATGCATATGCTATGGTTGATCAAAGGGCTGCCACGGTAGCACAGTTACTCTGTGAAAGGTATATCCCTGAACATGGTGTCCCTGAGGAACTGTTGTCGGATCAGGGACGACAATATGAGTCAGAAATTATACAAAACATTTGTCAGAAACTACAGATGACAAAGAAAAGGACCTCCCCATATCACCCAAGAGGGAATGGTATGGTGGAAAGATTTAACAGGACTTTGAAAGAACAGTTGGCTCGACTCATCCAGGACTATGGGGGTGAGTGGGACCACTACCTTCCTGCTGTGGTGCTTTCATTCAACTCTACGCCACACTCGAGCACAGGGTATTCTCCTTACTTCCTTGTGCATGGCAGAGAGCCCAGACTACCGGCTACTGTTCATGTTTCATCGCCAACAGTTTCTGATAGTCCGACTAACTATGGTGCAGAACTAGCTCGACGGATGGACGCTGCTTTTGAGACTGTTTTTCTACATAGTGAAGAACAGAGACAAAAACGGGAATACTACTAATACCACTCTCTCCATCTGTTTGCTTATTGGGTATCTTTGAAGATGTTATACTAGAAAAAAATACATCCTGTATTCTCTTCACTGCCTTATGCATCGCAAAGAAAACCATACTCGTAAATTGGAAAAATAAAAATAATCTTAGCATTAATCAGTATAAAAATCTTCTGTTAGATCATATTAGTCTTGAAACAGCATCTGCCGACACATCGGATCAATCTATTTGGCATTCTTTGATCGGCTCCGTTACGTAGTGAGGGTGGGGGGTCTGGGATCTGGCCTTGTGGGGCATTGGGGCTGGTGGGAGGAGGTTGGGGTTTAGGGCGCCGGGGGGTTGGGGCTGCTTAGGCGGGGAGGACCCTGCCTTTGACCTGGGGAGGACCGGGGGGGTTCTGGGGGATGTCTGCCGGGGGCGGCATGCGGGCCCTCTGGTGGTCGGCGGCGGCGGTCATGGGTCGCCGGTCGGTGACCCGGCTGTGCTGGGGTGGTTTCGGGGTGGGCGCCGGGAGCTTGGGATTCTGGGGGCGTGTCGTCCCCGGGCTTGGGCCTGTGGGGGTCGGGGGTCTTGAGCTCTGGCGGGCGGGTCGCCAGGCTATGGGCTGGCTGGCGCTCTGGTGTCCGGCTCTGGCCGGGGGTCCTCGGCTCGCTGGTGGGTTGGGGGTTCATGTGCTAGGGGTTGGGTGTCTGGGGGCGTGACTGGTGGCCAATGGGAAGGGGGCGTGTAAACCCAACCTGGGTGTCTAATGTGTTATGTGTTCTGAAAGTTGTTAATATGAAGGGTGGGTGTAATTTTTCATTCATTCATTCAACCTTTATTTATACAGGCTAGCCTCGTTGAGTCATGGGGACTCATTTACAAGAGGGACCTGTCTCACTCACACCAAACAACCATCCACTCTCACACTCACACCTAGGGTCAATTTAGAGTCACCAATCAGCCTAACGTGCATGTTTTTG
>JBBPBX010046329.1:11920-26633 GCA_038048925.1 Garcialebias charrua | reverse complement strand
CGCATTTTATTAGATGGTAATACAAATTTAAAATGGGACCTAAATTGTGACCAGATCCTGAGTGTGGAAAGCACTATAGGATTTGTAGTAACAGAGGATAGTTTAATTGGTAATGATGAATAAATAATTGAGGCAGGTGAAAAAGATGCAGAAATCGATTGAACTTCAAGTTTGCACCAAATCAGATCCGGTGAATTTAACCAATAATTCAGTTTATGAATATGCGAGGACCAGTAATACATTGTAAAATTAGGTAGAGAAAGACCACCATTTGTGGTGAACTGTTGTAATAAAGAAAGTCTCATTCTGGGGGCCTTTCCATTCCACAAAAAGGAAGAGACCATCTGATCCAGGGACCTGAAGAACTGTTTGGGCAAAAACAGAGGGATGTTTTGATATAAAAACAGAAGTCTAGGTAGCACATTCATTTTGATAATATTAATCCTGCCAATTAGTGAAAGAGGGAGAGAGTTCCACCTCTGAAGGTCTGATGCAATTTGGGAGACTAGTGGGGTATAATTCTGAGAAAACATCGAGGGCAGAGTACGTGCAATATTAATTCCCAAATATCTAAACCCCGAGGGACTGAGCCTAAAAGGGATATCAGAAGGCTTAAGCTTTAAAGCTAATGAATTCACTGGGTAGCATTCGGTTTTAAGTGAATTAATTTTATAGCCGGAATACGATCCAAATTTTTCCAGAGTATTTAAAATTGGGGGAAGGCTACATAATGGGTCAGAAACATACAGGAGAAGGTCATCTGCATATAAGGACAGTTTAAGCTCGACGCCAGAGCGGATGATTCCGTGAAAAGAAGAAAGGGATCTTAGGGCAACAGAAAGAGGCTCAATGGCTAACGCAAACAAGAGGGGGGAAAGAGGGCAACCCTGTCTAGTACCACGCCCCACCGAAAAATAATCCGATTGGATGGAATTAGTAAGAATACATGCTTGAGGAGATGTATAAAGTAGTTTGATCCAGGACACAAACCTCTCTCCAAAACCAAACCTATTAAGAGCGGCAAAGAGATACTCCCATTCTACTCGATCAAAAGCTTTCTCGGCGTCAAGAGAAATGATTACTTCAGGAGACTTGGGGGAATGAGTTGAAAAAATTGTGTTCAATATTGTACGGGTATTAAAAAACAACTGGCGACCTTTGATGAATCCATTCTGTTCTTGTGAGATAATCAGAGGGAGAACTGTCTCAAGCCGAGTTGCGAGTATTTTGGACAAAATCTTAAAATCCACATTCAAGAGTGAAAGGGGTCTATAAGACTCGCAAGCAGTAGGATCTTTATCCTTCTTTAACAGGAGAGAGATTGAAGCTTGAGTCAAGGTGGGAGGTAGCAGGCCACGCCCGAATGACTCATTATAAACCTCGAGAAGAAGAGGGGCTATCTTATCTTTAAATTTTTTGAAAAATTCGGCAGAGAAACCATCCGAGCCAGGTGTTTTACCACTTTGCATATTCTTAATTGACTCTAATATTTCTTCTAATTTAATGGGAGCCTCAAGTTGGTCAGAAATCAATTTGTCTATCCTAGGAATGTCAATATTCTGAAGAAAGGCGAGTAGCTCGTTTGAGTCTGCTTGTAGTTCAGATTTATACAGATCGCAGTAGAATTTTTTAAAGGTGTCACTAATGGAGACAGGGTCTGAGACAAGGTTGCCCGATCGATCCTTGATTTGCGATATTGTGTGAGAGCTAGCCTTTCGTTTCAGTTGATGTGCCAAAAGTCTACTTGGTTTTTCCCCATGCTCATAATAAGTGGCTCGAGATCGGATTAAGAGACGCTCCGCATCAGATGTTGTTAAAAGATCAAGTTCCATTTGAAGATCCTGTCGCTGTTTCAGCAAATCGTGTGACGGATTAACGGCATTTTGCCTGTCAATATTCTGAATTTTTGTTGATATTTCTGATATCTTAGTGCGTAGATTTTTATTGACATTAGCTGAAAAAGAAATAATCTGACCACGAATATAGGCTTTTAATGTTTCCCATAATAGTGAGGGAGAAATTGTATCGCTCTTATTGAACATTAGGAAATCGTCAATTGCTGATAAGATGAATTTATTAAAGGGGACCTCAGATGCATTTTTTAAATTTTTATGTTATTTCTGTGTGCTATCTAGACCCTATTCCTTCAATTTAATGCACAAAATAATTCTTAGATAATCAATTATACCCTTTTTAATTCTGCCAGTTTTAACTTTCGTTTTGAACGACCGGTTTCTGATAGAAGTTCTGAAGTCCACGCCCTTCAAAGATCTGTTTACGCCCTCGTAACAGCCAGTATCTGTAATGTGTTGTTGTTTTAAAATTAGCTCTTTTTTTATTACTCATTTGACTTACTGTTAGTGCTAGCTTAAGATAACTTACCGAAACCCGTCTGAGCGCGCCGCAGTTTGCTGCTCCTTTTAGCATTAGACCACCCGAATCCGAAGCTAATGTTAGCTTGTTCCTCTTCCGGTTTTCGCCAGCTCCGCTCGGAGACTTTGGGCGTTATCGCTGTTCCAGTCAAGACAACACAAAGTTCACCAAGTGTCTCCCGTAAATTAATCCGTAAGGGGAAGGTCCTCACTGCTGCGAGGCTGCTGCGAGGCTGCAGCAAGGCTGTACAGTTGAAGCTCCGCTCCATGGCGCCAGAAGAGGGTCCCGTCGCAACCGGTCTCTACGCCGGGGGTATGCTCGTTTAATTTTTGCCGGCGGCGCGTTGGGAGAGATCGCAAATACACTAAAAATTGAACTAAAAAACATAAAAATAACAATTATACTTTATTTATAAAGCCATTTAAAAAACCACAGCTGCAACAAAGTGCTGTACACATGAAATTAATAACATATAAACAAAAGATGAGATGAAATCATGAAAAACAACAGTCATGTGTTTAATACAGAAGTGGGTTGAGCCTAACCAGGTGAGGGGCTGGACTCAGGTTTGAGGTGGGTTGTCCTCGCGCCTGTGACGTCACAGGCGCGATTGACTTCCATTTTATTTCAAAAACGAACCGTTTTCATCACAGTAAAATAAATCTACTTAGAGTAAATAAACCACTGGGTGCATTTTTTTGGCACAAGGACTGTTTTTTTATGAAGTAAATACCCAAAGTTTAGTAAAAAAACATTAAAAAGTGAATTTTGCATGTGTGGTCCCCTTTAAATGGCTCATCTGATAACAGGAGACTATTAAATCTCCAGCGAGGACTAGAACAGGGTTTATTTATAAAGTTTATATCAATGCTTAGAGGAGAATGGTCTGAGATAACAATCGGATAGTATTCAGAAGAAGTGACTCTCTGCATTAAAGAGCTGTCAACAAAAAAATAATCTATACGGGAATAGGATTGGTGCACCTGCGAGTAAAAAGAATAGGTCCTTGTTAGTGGATTCTGTGCCCTCCATGGATCTACATATCCATTTTGGGACATAAAATCCAAAATAGATTTAGACATATTAGACTGTGTGCAGGGCCGAGACGAAGAGCGATCTAATGATGTGTTCATAACACAATTCAGGTCCCCAGCTAAAATTAACAGATGAGTGTCAAGATATGGAAGTGTGCTTACTAAATTGTTTATAAAGTCTGGGTTATCAAAGTTTGGTGCATAAATGTTCACTAATAAAACGGGAGTATGGAACAGAGAGCCCGCGATTATAAGAAATCTGCCATTTGTATCCTTCATTATTTTTGATGCTGTAAAATGAATATTCTTATTAAATAGTATGGCAACTCCTCTGGCTTTTGAGTTGAAGCTCGAGTGGTAAATCTCCCCAATCCATGGATATTTAAGCCTGACCTGATTTGAATTTTGCAAATGTGTTTCCTGTAGGAATATTACGTCTGGATTCAGGCGTTTCATATGAGAATATATTTTAGACCGTTTCACCGGATTATTAAGACCTTTAACATTCCAGCTTAGGAATCTGACAGCAGATGATGTTGAGGAAGCTTTCAAATCAACAGCCATGTGACCTGTTGTTCATAATAAGGGTTGTAAAATATTGCCATCCTTCCCAATCCCCGCCCCCACCCCAGGAGAAAAAAAAAAAAAAAAACACTTGCACTTGGCCCTTCCCCAGATGAAGGGACTGTGCAGACTCCAACAGGAGTCACTAGAAAACTTGTCCTTACGGTCAAATGGCACCACATCACAACCTGTACCAGGTGACTCCCACAGAACTAGCTAAATGAAAAGAAAATTTAAAATATGTAATAGGCACTAATCTGGAAGAGCAAGAACTCTTTAAAAAACAAAAAAAAAAACTAAAAAAGCAGTGATTGTTAATAATAATAACTAATAGTAATAACATTCCCCAAATGCGAACCAAAGCCCACCATATAATCCAAAACATTAAATCCCTAAATGTAAATAAAACACACTGATTATAATTCTAAACATTAAAACCGTGAATGCAAACAATACACATTAATTATAATTATAAACATTAAATCCGTGGATGCAAACAAAACACACTAATTATATTTCTAAGCATGAATAATAATAATAACTAATAATACTAACGTTCCCTGACTATGAAAAAAGTAGTCTTCACCCAAAAGAAGAAAAGAAAAAAAAAGAAAAGCTGGCTAATTATATTTCTAAACATTAAATCCGTGAATGTAAACAAAGCACTCTAATTATGTTTTTAAACATGAATGATAATAATATTAATAATAACGAATAATTTTAACGTTCACTGAGTATGAAAGAAAAAGCACACTACAGTAATTACATTTCTACCCATTAAATCCGTGAATGTGAACAGAGCACTCTGATTTTTAAACATGAATTATAATAATAACTAATAATACTAACGTTCCCTTAGCCTGGCCCTCGCCTTCCTGCACAGCTCCGCTCAATTCTCATTTCCCTTCTCTGGTTACAACCAGGCTAACGTTCCCTGGGTATGAAAGAAAAAGCACACTGATTATTATTTCTACCCATTAGATCCGTGAGTGTAAACAGAGAACTCTGATTATATTTTTAAAACATGAATAATAATAATAATAATAACTAATAATACTGACGTTCCCTGAGTATGAGAAAAAAAAACACACTGATTATTATTTCTACCCATTAAATCCGTGAGTGTAAGCAGAGCACTCTGATTATATTTTTAAACATGAATAATAATAATAATAATAATAACTAATAATAATAACGTTCCCTGAGTATGAAAGAAAAGGCACACTGATTATTATTTCTACCCATTAAATCCGTGAGTGTAAACAGAGCACTCTGATTATATTTTTAAACATGAATAATAATAATAATAATAATAATAATAAGAGATAAGAGATTTATTTATTAACATTGCACCGTAATACAACGTGATTATGTAGCACAGTCGTCCGGAAGAGGGAAGAGTATGCAAGCTGCAGCATTTCCAAACACATTACATGTTCTTCTGCGCGGCCGCGCTCATCCGTCTCCGGATGAAGGTCAAACAGATATGGAAAAAGGAAAAACACAATAGGTATCATTTGTGATATTCAAAAAAAGAATCTATCAAAGATTGCCTTAAGACACTCTATGATAAAGTCCCAAAAACTCTATCAGCATAAGCACAGCCAGACAAGACATTGTTGCAGATTTGACGACATGCAAGGAGATCAAAGAGTCTGTGAGCAGCACTTCAGATAACACAGTTCAGCAGATGTTAAGCTCGGCGCCTCTGAGCACACTCCCAGGGACCTCTGGGGAGGGAGGGGGAGGGGGTCAGCAGTGTCTCTCAGCTTCACTCCAGGAGAATAGTTCCCAACAGCCTTCTTCTTTTCCAAGGTCGCGCAGAAACTAGATTAGATAGTTCTTTTGTTTATCTTCAATCCAGGCCACAGTGTTCTTTTTGACTGCAGCCTTCCAGAGTCCAGGTGCTGTTCAGGTCCAAAATCGCCGAATCAAATGAGTTTCCGAGGCTACAAACCTCCATCCGTGCCCTGATTAACGCCGGGCGGCTGTAAACGAGTTCCAAAGCGCACCGCAGGTCCACGGTGGTCTACCGCTCCCATTGTGCGGTTCAGCTCGTACAACAGCTGGGTTGAGGAGCTCACAGCCCGGATCAGAGACTCTTGCTGATCAGGAAGTTTGGCCAGTGCGCCGATAGCTGCCGAAATCTTCCTGAACTTCCAGTAACAGACAGCTCCGCTCACGCCAAAAAACAGAGCAGCTGCTACTAATATCCCAATAATCCACAAATCTTCCACGTCTTCGACAGACAAGACGGTCAAACACATGGGTTGCCACTGTCCCCAGGAGTCCATCATGTATCCGACAGCGTGCGTGTCAGAGGGGCAGGCCGCTTCTCCTGGCCCGGTCCGCTTCGTGGAAAAAATCTTATCCATAGATGAAACAGCCCAATTTATTAACTCCATCGCAAATTGGTTCGAGTGAGCGCTGAAGAGTCACAGATGAGATAAAAAGCAAGCAGGGAGGAGGAAAACTTAGGGAGGGAAGGAGCAAAAAGATATGCGACTTGCTTTGTCGAGAGCCGGAAGACTAATTAATGACTAATCAATGACTAATAATACTGACATTCCCTGAGTGTAAAACAAAGTACACTAATTATATTTCTCATTTTGCAATCGACTCGATGTACACACTCGCCTCTTCAGGGGACGTGAACACTCGTGTGGTTCCATCATGCGTGATCTTCAGCCGGGCCGGGTGGAGCAAGCCGAACCGAACCCCCTGGACGCCGCGAAGCTTGCGGCGACACTCAGTGAAGGCGGCTCGCGCCCGGGCCGTTCTGGCAGTGTAGTCGGGGAACACAAAGACATTTGTACCGTTCACTTTGACCTGCTGCTGCTCCTTCGCCTTCGCCAGGATTTTCACACAGTCCGTGTGGTAGTGTAGCTTAGCCACAATTGGACGGGGCCGCTCGCCTGCTTTCGGTTTGGGGACTGGGATGCGGTGAGCGTGATCCAGCAGCGGCTCCTCCTCGAAGCCGAAAGCCTCCTTTAGCATCCGAGAGACCGCAGCCGTTGTAGCCGATGAAGGATCATCCTCCGGGACACCGATAATCCGGATGTTCTGACGTCGGGACCGGGATTCAAAATCGTCACATTTATCCTCCAGCTGTGCCACCGTCTTCGTGAGGGTCTCGACTTTTTTCTGGAGGCTAACGATGTCATCAGTGCAGGTGGAGACGGACTTCTCCACCTCTGCTACCGTTAGCTTTAGCCCCGTGAAGTTCTCCTGCATTGTAGCTAGCCCCGATGATAGCTCCTTTTTGAGGGCTAACAGCTCGGCATTGATCGACAAGAGACTTTCACCCAGAGCGGCATGGAATTCTGCTTTAATTATAGCAGTAAAGTCCTCTCGGAGAGCCACCAGCAGCTCCTGTTTGAGGCTGCCGACGTCACAAACTGCAGCGGCAGCTGCTGCTTTAGACGGAGGAGGTGACCCAGGATAGCTCGAGGTTCCGCCACGAGGAGCAGGCCGCAGGTGAGCTTCGATCGAGTTTACTCCTTTAGTAGATTTTGATGGCATTTTGGCGATCGAACAGGCGATATGCGTAGAATGTGTAGGTTGTCTATTGTTTGCGGTCAAAATCGGAAGAAAGTGCCAGGCATTAGTTGGAAAACAGGCCAGTTCCGCAGAAGCGCACCTAAACACAACTTATCCCACCGCCATTCAGCCGGAAGTCCCCATTGCAGATGTTTCTAACCATTACTTATCCAATATACATGTCATTGTTGATTTTTTAACTTTATTTACACAACCGAGGTCTGTCTGCTTGTTTTGTATATAATGTATATAGAAATCTGTCATATCCTGTTGGTTTTGAACTGTCATCTGTTTACTGTGATTGTAGTTTTCTTTATTTTCTTTTGATAAGTGCAAATGCCTATTGCCAATGTGACGTGTGCTGCTGACCACTTGACCAGGTCACCCTTGTAAAAGAGATCTCGATCTCAACGGGCTCTACCTGGTTAAATAAAGGTGATTGATTGATTGATTGATTTTGCCTTGGCGTACGTACGTGGCGTATAGGCGTACTGCTTGTACGCTCAGGTATATTTCGCCCTTTAGTCTTCGTGCGAGTTAGTTAGCTGCGATGACCCCTGGAGAAGGGAGCAGCCGATAAAAGAAAATAAATAAATAAAAACAAACGTTTTAGACATAAGTCTGTGAGCAAAGACTTGTGAAACTTGATTTAATGTCAACCTAAAGTAAAATAGTAAAATATTTAGTTTTTTTTTTAACTTGACAGCATGACCTGAAAATGTGCCAAAATAACTTTTAGGGCTGATCTATGGGGTGCCATTAAATTTACACAGTCAAAAATTAACAGCAATATTTTGGTTTTAGCCTTTCAGAATTAAAAAATGGGTTATTTTTGCACAGTCATATTTTCACCATGTTATTAATACATTTATAAATGTCATTGTTCACTAACCAAATACTTAATTTACAAGCTAAATATTTAGTTTACAAATTAAATATTTAACTTGCAAGTTAAATATTTAGTTAGCAAGCTAAATATTTAGCTCCATACTAAATGTTTAGTTTACAAAATGTTAAATTTACAAACTAAATATCTAACTTGCAAGTTAAATAATTAGTTTGTGAACTAAACATTTAAAAATGCCAATACAGTATCATTACTGCAACATCATAAATAAGTACAAAATTTTGGATTTTAATAGCTATCAGATTTTTATGGACGTTTGCCTGATTTTTAAAGTTTTAAATGGACTTGCTCCTCCTCCTTTAATATATTTTATAAGTAAAAAAACAAGTACAGTAAACACAAGAGCACTGACCAGAGGAGATTGTGATGTGCAGCGGCGCAGGACTAAATTTGGCCAAATGGTGGTGTCCATCAGAGGCACGCAGTCATGGAACACACTGCCAGTTTCCATCAGGAACTGTGGCACCTACTCCAGCTTTAAAAAATCTCTGAAACTTTGGCTAAAAAATAATCAGAAGTGCACTCATGTGTAGATTACTTTGTCTATTTTCTTATGGCATCATATTTTTATTGTAATTTTATGTTGTGTTATGTGCTATATAGGTGATGTTTGTATTTTTCTCCGCTCTTTTGTTTTATGGGACGTTTCTTATTCTTACCTGCCTTAGGACAACGGATGCAAATTAGCTATTGTGCTAACTCCGGCATATTTACATTGATGCTAACTGCTGTTATGTTGATTAATATGCATTGTCCTAACTTAAATAAAAATAAAAAATAAAAAAATAAAAAATAAATAAATATTTAATTTTCAAGCTAAATATTTATTGTCCAAGCTAAATATTTTATTTCCAAACCAAACATTTAATTTCTAAGCTAAACATTTAATTCCTAAACAAATATTTAATTTGCTAACTAAATATTTATCTCAGACCTATTTATTTTCCAAACTAAACATTAAAGTTCCAAAATAAATGTCTAGTTTACTAACAAAATATTTAGGTCAGACATAAATATTTAACTTGCAAGTTAAGCATTTAGTTTGTAAACTAAATATTTAGCTTGTAAATTAAAATTTTAATTTGGAAATATGGATGGATGGATGGATGAATGTATGAATAACATGGTGAAAATATGACTTGGATTTTTTTTAATGAAAGGCTAAATTAACCAAAATATTGCTGTTAAATTCTGACTGTGTAACTTTGCAAACGGGACCCCATACTGATGTTGTTTTTATAAACTTGTGAAAAATGCAGTAAAGAATTTAAACTTTTTTATGGTTTCATCAAAACGTTCAGCTTGTTCAGGACATCACGGCTCTGTGACTTTTGGTTTTTGTAACTTTTTTGTTTGTTGAAATGTGTACAGACAGTCGTCTCCTGCTGAACATCACAAAACACCAAGGTGGACCTCAGAGACCGTTGGTTATGTATTGTAACCCCAGATTCTATGAGTATAAGCGCAGCCCTTTAGGCCAATCTACGGTGGCCGAGGGGTGCAAACGCGCAGCAAAAACAGAACAGCACGCTGCAAAAAGAAAACGGCGTTCCAAAAGTTGAAACACGCATCAAAATGAAAACAACAGCGTTCCAAAAGTTGAAACACGCATCAAAATGAAAACAACAGCGTTCCAAAAGTTGAAACACGCATCAAAATGAAAACAGCGCTCCAACAGATGAGGCGCACTGCAAAAGATAAGTCGCGCTCCCAAAAGAGGACGACCTGCAAATACAGAACGAGCTGCAAATAGAAAAGCCACAACGGAAGTGCTCCAGACCACTAGGGGCAGTCGAACAAAGAACAAATCATAAGCATATTATAGTTTTCGGAATGGCAATAGTTATTTGTGTATTTTAACTTATTTATTACTGAAGAATGTTTTACACATCGAAACTATCCCATTGTATTTGTTTTAATACTGTGCGATAGAGGGGTAACGTATTGATGCTTGGTTGGCTTAGTGGTCTAACACATTGCCTCGAATGTGGGAGATCTGGGTTCGATTCCCGGTCTCGGAAATTTTTGTGGTATTAATTTTTTTTTAAGCCTTTTGTTTTGGATAAATCGGATGGAATAGATAAATACATCTACATGTTTATTATTTGTTGTTGCTTGGTTTATGTTGTTGGCAAGACTTTTAGCTTGTTTTAGGTTGTTGCTGGAGGAGGCGTGACAACCCCCAACCTCCTCCCCACGCCTGCTGCCTAAAACAAACTAAAACTCTAGCCACCAACATAAACCAAGCAACAACAAAGAATAAACATGTAGATGTATTTATCTATTCCACCCGATTTATCCAAAACAAAAGGCTTTAAAAAAAAGAAATTAATACCACAAAAATTTCCGAGACTGGGAATCGAACCTAGGTCTCCCACATTCGAGGCAATGTGTTAGATCACTAAGCCAACCGAGCATCAATACATTGCCTCTCTATTGCACAGTATTAAAACAAATACAACGAGATAGTTTCGATGTGTAAAATATTCTTCAGTAATAAATAAGTTAAAATACACAAATAAATATTGCCATTCCGAAAACTATAATATGCTTATGATTTGTTCTTTGTTCGACTGCCCCTAGTGGTCTGGAGCACTTCCGTTGTAGCTTTCCCTATTTGCAGCTCGTGCTGTATAGACCCCTTTCACGGCTCGTCATCAACCCTGGAAATATACCGGAAGTAGCCATCTTGGCGACATAGCTGTGTTAGCCTCAAAGCTATTGTAGTGGTGCGTCGCGTCTGGTCACACAAAATCAAAAAATGGTGAATTATTGTCGTGTCCATGGCTGCCACAATCGGTCAGATTGAGAGAAAAAGCCTTCTGTTTTACAGATTACCACTCGTGATCACAAATCAAGGTGAAGTAATTCAGCAGTTATCAGAGGAACGTCGACGTCTGTGGCTGCCAGCCTAAACCAGAACTTGGATTGAAAAACACTGAGCAACATCCGAATTTGCTCTGCACACTTTGTGTCAGGTAATATATTTCTTACAGTAGATTATAGTGAATTAGGGCATTACACGAATCATAAGTTTATTGAGCACGAGGACAGAGCTTTGAAACACCACCTCCCTTTCTCTGTTCAAGACAGCCCTGAAAACACATCTCTTTAGACTAGCTTATCATTAACTTTACTAAATGTATTTTATATTATATCATCCTTATGTATTTTATATTTCAATTTGTCACTGATAATGTTTGAACTGAATTGGTTTGTTAAGTGTCCTTGGGTGTCCTGAAAGGCGCTTTTAAATAAAATGATTATTATTATTACAATCCTTTAACTGTGCTGCATAAAATGTACATGGAACGTTAAATTTTTTTGTTGAGTTATTTGTTTTTTACAAATAGCATAAACAACTCAACAACTGAAAGCTTAACAAAGCTTTCAGTTGTTGAGTTGTTTATGCTGATTATTCAAAATTCATAAGAGCACATGACACTCATGACAAGAGCACTGTCATGAGTGTCATGTCACTGTCATGACATGTCATGACATGACACTCATGACAAGAGCACTGTCATGATAAACTACACACCTAGCTCTCAAGTTGAAAAGCAAAAAATACGTACAAACACTAAATATGTAAGAAGCACATACAATAACCTAAATTAACTGTTCTTGTGTTGTTTGACAACTGACAATCCGGTGCTATGTTGTAAATCCTGTTTTGAAATTCATATGCATATGAACACACCAATTATTTACAACTTCATTTAAGTAATTTTTATTTTATTATGTTTTTTCTTTTCTTAGGCAGACGTGCTCCATTGTACAGCAAGGATGATCCAGACTGGGTGCCTTCACTGAAGACGTGTGCTGCAGAGAAGTCTGTAGCAGTTGGTGCTGATGGTGGATGACATCTGGCAGCTGAACGCTTCAACCGACGACAAAAAAGAACTAAAAAAAACATGGCAAATAGCACATGTTAGAATCCATGTTGAACGTGTCATAGGCTGTGTTAGACAAAAATACACAATCTTGAATGGCCCTCTTCTACCTATTGATTTTCAAACATGTAGATATCCAGAAAAAGTTGCATTAATCGATATGATTGGCTTTGTGTGCTGTGCCTTGGTTAATCACCTTTGGTGGGTTATGAGTAGCTGCATGAATTGTAAAAAGAACAAGTGGATAGAAGAGTGATAGCTGATGTGAACCTTTTTTATTTTTATTTTACATTGTTCCACCTTTACTTTGAAGTTGTTTTTGCAAATATGGGGCAGACATGATTTTTCATTCACTGCACTCTTTATTTGAGCATGATGCTGGTGAAGATTCTCAGTCGTCCAGGACATGATAAAATCAAAAAAGGCGTTCAATACAGGATCAACTGGACTTTATTAGTAACAAATAAAGTCCAGTTGATCCTGTATTGAACGCCTTTTTGATTTGAGCATGAATTACTATATCATTACTGTTTATGTATTGATTTGATTAATGTAATTTTGATTATGCTTTTTCTGTAATGGATATCACACAGACGTGAGCAAACAAGACGACTTACATATTACAACATATGTTTCACATAGTGGTGCTGATACTGTATAGCTCACGTCGATTTAGAAAACCTCTCTTTTAAACAGAATAAATGACATTATGTATCATTAACCATTTTGTTTGTGCACTTTTTGTATTGACTAGAAAATATTCTGCCAAACTCAAAGTAGTTATAAGGTAAAAAAGGTCTATATAAAGACAACCATTCGTACTATTATCTTAAAAGATAAATGTCTGCAGAATGCACCTCAAAGTTCTTACTGTAATTAGATTCATAGAGTAGCTGTTATTTATATAATTTGTGTTGAAACACTGTACAAGAGTTGAAAATTTTGAATAACACTTGTCAGCCATCATTGTACTTCACATGTTTATTTAAAAAATATGTATTGAGGTAGTTCTGCACAGAGCTTCTATAAGATGAACTGAAACACACATTTAGTCTGGATTAATAAGGAAAATCAAGGCATTGCTCTCTGGAACTGCTCAGATCTGGTTGATCCAGGGATCAAATGTAGCTTAAAAAACAGGGATCTAAGATCATTTTGACAAAATTTGCTTCAATCCTCAGACTGATGTGATGAGTCACATACATTTACAATAAGAATACAGCTAGTGTGTGTTTAAAAACACACCCAAAATATATTTATATGTACACACACAAATTAAATATAAATCACCAAACACCAAATAATTCACAATGTCTGCGTAGGTCACAGCTGGTAAGGTCTTCTCATCTTCTGACATGTTGGACAGCCGGTATGGGTCTTCTTAGCTGCCAATTATCTGTATTTTATCCAAATGACGTTCCTTTGCTGCAGGCTGAAGCTGGTCCACATACTCTCCTGCAGCTTCTGTCTTCTTCACAGAGGTTTGTTTTACAGAGAACATGGTCAAATCAGAAATAAAACTGGAGCTCCGACTTCAACTACCTGTACTGTGTGTTTACAGCGCGAGTGTCTCCAACATGGCGGTGCTTCCGGAATTGCGCAATCCGTGAAAGGGGTCTATTTGCAGGTCGTCCCCTTTTGGGAGCGCGACTTATCTTTTGCAGTGCGCCTCATCTGTTGGAGCGCTGTTTTCATTTTGATGCGTGTTTCAACTTTTGGAAAGCTGCTGTTTTCATTTTGTTGCATGTTTCAACTTTTGGAACGCTGCTGTTTTCATTTTGATGCGTGTTTCAACTTTTGGAACGCTGTTGTTTTCATTTTGATGCGTGTTTCAACTTTTGGAGCGCTGTTTTCTTTTTGCAGCGCGTTTGCACCCCTCGGCCACCGTACCAATCGCTATCGAGTATTCCCCCCACGCGTCAGCGCGCACTGAAAAACTTTAGTCCACGCCCACCTGCTGTGGGCCCACCCCGTCCGTATAAATTATGGTGAAGCGGGAAAATCGGCTCCCAAATAGCTCCCAAATAACTCTTTTTCTTCAGCCATTTAGGAACCCGTAAGGCCCAGGGCATAAAGGGCTGCGCTTATACTCATAGAATCTGGGATTACAATACGTAACCAACGTTCTATTTCGTATAAGCTGTGTCCTTTAGGCCAATCACTATTGGGTTAAAGGCAGAGCAGGATGTAGTCTATGCCTCACTGGGTCCATTCAGACACCAAAACGAACCAACTGCTCACATAACACATTTTTTCACTCAGCCTTCTGTGTGCGTAATTAGGCATCCCATGCGCAACAGCACACCAGAGAAATCATCACAAACCATCACTTCCGTAATCTTCGAACAGCAACAAAGGAGATCAGATTGTCTTGTAAAACTTCTTCTATGTAAGTGCCGACG
>JBBPBX010046329.1:0-11846 GCA_038048925.1 Garcialebias charrua | reverse complement strand
ATGTATATATATATGTATATATATATATATATGTATATATATATATATGTATATATATATATATATATATATATATATATATATATATATATATATATATATATATATATACAGGTAACCCCCGATTTACGAACGAGTTTGGGACCTAAGAACGGTTCGCAGGTCGATCTGTTCGCAGGTCAGACCTTCCGTACCCTCGTCACTCGGGGATGTCCTGTATTTTATTTTTTTTTTGTGGTACCAAGTACTGTACAGTACGTACTTCGCCTATCCTAACACACCTAACACAGTGTAATTAATTAATACAGTACAGTAATAAAAATATAAATTAAATAAAAATATAATTTCTTACTTGGAGGTGGTCAAAGCCGCTGCTGCGTCCCGTGTTAGCTCCCTTGTTAGCTTCTGGAGCTAGCCAGGCCGGAGGTGTTCTCGCGGCGGCCTGGCACCATCGGCGATAAATCTGCAGCTGCCTGGGACATCCACAAAGTTCACAGAGACGTTTCCAGCTCGTAATTAATCCAATATGAAGCCATCCTGGTCACCAGTCTTCCAAACCTGGCTGCCTGCAGCCGTAACTATGACCTAAGATGGCGTCCGGTGTTAGCTTCTGGAGCTAGCCAGGCCAGAGCCTGGCCGGAGGTGTTCCCGCGGCGGCCTGGCACGATCTGCGATAAATCCGCTGCTGCCTTAGACATCCACAAAGTTCACAGAGACGTTTCCAGCTCGTAATTAATCCATATGAAGCCATCCTGGTCACCAGTCTTCGGGCCGGCTCCCGGCAGCTAGCCTAAAATGGCGTCCGGTGTTCTACATGAATTTGTGACCGGAGACCCCAGTGACTGAACCTAAAACGCCGTCCGGTGTTCTACATTAATTTGTGACCGTGTAAACTGAAGACCTACTTCCTGTTGCCCAAGATTGCTCAAAAATGATCAGAAATGATCTTTTTTATCATAATTATTATTTATAAAGCCTTTAAAACAACCATAGCTGCAACAAAGTGATGTACACATGAAATTAAGAACATTTAAACACAAAAAAAAAAAAAAAAAATTTTTTTTTTTTTTTTTTTAATACAGTAATTTCATATTTTTATTAAATATGATATGTTCGTAGGTCCCGTGGTTCGCAGGTCGATGGGGTCGTAGGTCGGGGGTCACCTGTGTATATATATATAAAATTGACAGTTAGGGCAGTAACGTTGTTATTTCAGAAAACATTAGAACAATTTATCCGCCTGGAACAAAAATGAACGTAAACATTAGTAAACATGGCGGCGGGTGTTGACGGCTTTGTGTGAGCTCAGCTGAACATCCAAACATCCAGATGCTTGCTACTATCTTAATACTTATTTCAGACATCTAAAATCATCATCATCTATCCTGACTACAATATTTTTTACTTTTTAAGCCATATCCCCGTTCACTGGATTTGCTCGGTCGATTGCTAGTGGCTGACGGGTGCAAACGCGCCTCGGCCACCGTAGTACGTGGCCACTTGAGCCATTCTGTCAGGCTGTGGATGACGACGTGGGTCGCCGTTGGACCAGCTTTGGCGGGGTACGTGGATTCAGGTGAATAGCCACTGCACTTCTCCAGGAGTTGGTGTTGGACGACGAGGGCTGCCGGCGGGACAGCGAGGACGGGACGCAGACTCCGGTGGGACATTTGCCCTTCTCCGGCGGGCGGTGGGTGCACGCGGCGGTCCGCGATTGATCAACTTTGCCGGTGAAGTGGGCTCTGGTGTGGCCGCAGCGCTCCTCCAGCAAGTGACCACTGGATTTACCTTCTAGAGCTGACGTGTCATGGTGGGTCCTGCTGACTGTTTGGACAGCTGGCTCAGGTCCTTATTGAATTGAAGATGGCTGCAGTAGGCAATTGAAATAAGCCAACTCAAAAATGGTTATAATTCAGTTAATTTTACAGATATGGAGTTAAGTGATTGTTTGTTTAAAGTAATAGGAATTATAAAAAAAACAGAAGAAGGAATATTATAGTAAATTGCTACATAACACACGTGGCATTATGAGAGCAACTTGGAATGTAATGAACAGTATTTTAAACAAACACAAAAAATCTATGCGTATATCCCAATATTTTGTGAATGAAAATGATGTAATACTAAATGAAAACGAAGTAGTAAATGGATTCAATGATTACTTTGTAAACGTTGGATCTAATCTTGCAAAAACAATTTCCAAAGTGGACAAGGATGTGTGTTACTTAATTAAAGGTTGTGAAAATACATTGTTTCTACAAGAGACTGATAAAGATGAAATAATCACGATAGTTAAAAATTTTTCAGATAAAAGGTCTAGAGACTAGTGTGACATGGATATGATGGTTGTCAAGGACATAATAACTGATGTTATTGATCCGTTCACTTACATTTGTAATCTGTCTTTCACAACGGGCACATTTCCTGATAAAATGAAAGTAGCTAAGGTGGTCCCTATTTTCAAATGCGGTGATAGGGGCAACTTCAGCAATTACAGACCAATATCATTGCTCCCACAATTCTCAAAAATCCTTGATTTTTTTTTCAATCAGATTAGACAATTTTCTTACAAAGTACAACATTCTAAGTGATAGTCAACATGGGTTTCGATCACAATATTCAACATCTATGGCTTTATTGGAATTTATGGAACAAATCACCACAGCTACTGACAATAAACAACATTGTATAAGTTTATTTATTTATTTAAGGAAGGCTTTTGACACTATTGATCACAAAATTCTCATTAATAAATTGGACAAGTATGGTGTTAGAGGACCTGCACTTAAATGGATAAATAGCTATCTAAAAGATAGAGAACAATTTGTTCAGATAGAGGAAAATAGATCAAACTTTTGTAAGATCACATGTGGAGTCCCACAGGGTTCAATACTTGGTCCAAAATTGTTTAATCTATATGTGAATGATTTAGTGATGGTGTCTGGACTTCTAAAGTGTATAGTTTTTGCTGACGATACTACCTTTTTTTATTCTGGTAATTATTTAACTCAATGTCTGAATGTTTAAATAGGGAATTTGTTAAATTACAAAACTGGTTCAAATTAAACAAACTATCATTAAACTTAGATAAAACTAATTACATGTTATTTAGTAAAAAAACAAAAACTACTGGTTTTCTCTAAAAATTGATTATGTTGAAATAACGAGAGCAAGTGAAATGAAATTCTTAGGAGTGGTGATAGATGATAAGCTCACTTGGAAACAGCATACACTGTATTAACTCGGTTAAAACTAAGATATCAAGATCCACAGCTGTGTTATATAAAGTTAGGAATTTATTGAATGAAAGAGCTCCCTGTCTCCTTTCATTTGATGTTTTTTCCTTTTTCATTTTATTGTTATAATGTAAAAATGTTTTTTCGTTACAAAATGTAAAATGAACAAATAAAAAAATAAATAATAAAATATATATTATTTGATGGGTTTATAGTTGATTTGATGGCAATGTTCATGTTTTTGTGTGTTGCTGTAAAAAGTTTTCTCCTGCACTGAAGTAACAACTTCTGACCTGCGGACTTTATTTACCTGAACATGTTTGTTAGAGATTTAAAATCAAAGTTTGATTTTCTGTTTAAATAAAGGTTAAAAACTAAACTGTCAGGTATGGAGGTCAGACATGAGCCAGAATCACTTGGAGAAGTTCTTCTTAGTTCTTTCTCTGAACACGTCGATTGGGCCCTCTGTTCTTAATATTCTAAATAGTAGCATTTCATTTCATTCAAATTTATTTGATCAAGGACAGTACAATAAACAATGTTACATGTTAAAAACGAAGCAACCGTTGTCTTGCACAAAGGTTTTCTAGCCACAGGCTAATTTGCAAACCCAGTCCTTGGTTGGACTTTTCTATAAAAACAGCTAAAATAAAATTAAAATTTAATTAAGATTAAACAGTTCCCTATATAAAAACATCTAAAATAAAATAAAAATTTAATTAAGTTTAAATGGATTAAACAGTTCCCTCACACACACAGCTGCTCCTCTGTCCCCATAGGGTTCAGTGTTCACAGAGTTGGTTTTGTTTCAACCATTTTTTCACCTGTGAATTAAAAACTCTAAGATCAGTCAATGTTTTTATTGCTGATGGTAAACTGTTCCAGATATGAGGACCTTTAAATGAGAAGGAGCATTGACCAAATGATGTTTTGTATTTTGTAGGTTTACAGTCTCCATCAACTGCACCTCTTGTTGCAACTCCTGAGCTGCTGACTTTTAAAATCATTCTGCTCACCAGCTCAGGGACAAGACCATTAATACATTTAAAAGTTAATTTTAAACAAGACAATTTTAAAAAATTGCTACAAGCGTGGTCCCAGATGCCTTCAAACATGCAGTGGTCACTCCGTGAACAAAGAAACCGGGTCTTGACCCTTCAGCTTGCTCAAATTACAGACCAATTTTAAAACTCCCCTTTCTGTCTAAAATCCTCCAAAAACTCCTTTATATTCAGTTAAATCAGTTCTTAAATAAGAAAAAAGTCTCTGATGTTTTTCAGTCCGGGTTCAAACAGCTCCACAGCACAGAAACAGCTTTGGTTAAGGTTTGCAATGACATTCTTGTATCAAATGATTCTGGTCATTTTGTGGTACTTGTACTCCTTGACCTTACTGCTGCTTCTGATACCGTCGACCACAATATCCTCTTATCACAGCTCAAACACTGTGTCGGGATCACAGGTGCTGCATTAGACTGGTTTCGCTCATACCTCAGTGACAGAAGTTTTTGTGTCAAGGTCCGGAAAACTGTATCCCCTTCAATGAATCTTTCCTGTGGGGTCACATCAGGGCTCTATTCTTGGTCCACTTCTCTTCACGCTCTACATGCTCCCGCTGGGGTCCATCCTAAGGAAATATGGTATTTCGTTCCATTGTTACGCGGATGATTGCCAGATCTACCTGCCACTGAAACCAGCAAATGCAGGCTCCCTCCACCCTCTCCTAAAATGTCTGGACGACATTAAAACATGGATGGCTTCAAACTTCCTAAGTTTTAATGACCAGAAGACTGAAGTAATCAGCTTTAGCCCTAGCTCAGCTGCCGCCTCTGATCAAATAAACTTGGACTCCCTCCTGCCCAAACACTCTGTAAAAATCTTGGGATGGTTTTTGACTCGGACCTTAAGTTCGACAACCAAATCAGCTCCGTTCTGCAGAAAAGCTTCTTCCAACTGCGGCAGGTAGCTAAGCTCAAGCCAGTGTAGTCCAGACCTGATCTTGAGACCCTAATCCATGCGTTCATCACAACCCGCCTGGATTATTGCAATGCATTGTATGCTGGGATCAGTCAGGCCTCCTTCTCACGTCTCCAGCTCGTCCAAAATGAAGCAGCTCGGCTTTTAACCGGTACACGTAGGTCTGAGCACATTACACCTGTTCTATCCTCCCTTCACTGGCTCTCCGTGCAAACTAGAGTTGATTTTAAAATCCTGCTGTTGACCTATAAATGCCTAAACGGCCTCGCTCCCCTCTACCTCTCTGAGCTGCTGGAACCATGCGTTTCCTTGCGGGCCCTGAGATCATCCGATCAGATGCTCTTGGCTGTTCCAAAAACACGACTAAAGCTCCGAGGAGATCGGATGTTTTCAGTCATCGGCCCCAAACTTTGGAACAACCTGCCCCCCAACATTAGGCAGGCCTCCTCCCTTCACATGTCAAATCCCTCCTAAAAACCCATCTGTTCTCTCTGTCATTTCATACTGTGTGAGCTGACAGTGTATATATTTTTATCCTGTGTTTTCATTTTAATGCTGTTCTTATACATTTTTATTATAATTTTACTGTTGTTTAATGTCATAGTTTTTACCATTAGTGTGTGTTACTGTTCTGTAATTTTTAAACCTCTTTTATGTTGTTTGTGAAGCACCTTGGTAACAGTTTATCTGTTTTAACTGTGCTCTATAAATAAAGATGACTTGACTTTCTCACATTCTTCAACATTTTTCTAAAATCAGAACATTACATAAAACATTTAATTAACAAAGATAAACCAACATCTTCATATAGGAGTTGTGACAGTTTTCTGTTCTGAATCATACACTTCAGCAATCACCAGAGATGCAGATGTTACTTCTCAACAATCTGGGAATCCGGCCAATCACTGCACTTTTTAATTGCATTACAGACATAAAGTCCTGGATGGCACAGAACTTTCTCCAGCTAAACCAGGACAAAACAGAAGTTTTAATCATTGGACCTGAGGTTCAAAAAGAAAATACAATTCAGAGATTACAATCTCTGTCTTTACAACCTTCTAAAAAAGTAAGAAGCCTGGGAGTTATTTTTGACTCTGAGCTTACTTTTATTCCTCATATTAAACAAATAGTCAAAACAGGATTTTATCATCTAAAAAATATAGCCAGAGTCCGCCCTCTTCTTTCTCTGACCAATACTGAGACTTTGATGCATGCTTTTATTTCTAGTCGTTTAGACTACTGTAATTCACTGCTTTCTGGTCTCCCTAAGAAAAATTTGTCCAGCCTTCAGCTGTTACAAAACTCTGCTGCTCGTGTGCTAACCAAGACCAGAAGGCAGGCTCATATTACACCTGTTTTAAAATCATTGCATTGGCTCCCTGTGCGCCTCAGGATTGATTTTAAGATTCTTTTAGTGGTTTTTAAATGTCTCAATGGTCTCGCACCATCTTATCTTGCAGAGCTGCTATTGCCCTATGAACCCCCGCGAACATTAAGGTCCTCTGGTACTGGACTACTAACAGTTCCAAAAGTCAGAACTCACACTTACGGTGAGGCTTCTTTCCAGTACTATGGCCCCCGTCTGTGGAATAGTCTGCCGGAGAACCTGAGGGCTGCAGAGAATGTTGTTGTTTTTAAGAGCAGGCTCAAGACCCATCTTTTTAACTGCATTTCCTGAACTGGTTCATCTCTGTTCACTCTATACATTTTCCATACTACTGTATTTAATTTGATTGATTGATTTTATTTATTTTGTGTGTGTCGTTTGCTTTAATTTTGTGAGTTTATTGTTTTATAATTCTGTACAGCACTTTGAGCTGCTTTTAGTATGAAGGGTGCTTTATAAATAAAATGGATTGATTGATTGATTGGGAAGGGTCAAAGGTCATTTCAAATCTATTTACTGTCTGAATGTTTATAAATCATTCTCACTGTTGGGCTACACTTTTTTCTGTATGTTTTTCTGCACGCTGTTCCACTATTTTTGTGCCATGTCAACAATTCATGTATCAGAACGTTCAGCTCATTCAGGACATTTCTGCTCTCATATTTGCCTTTGTGTTATTTTACCTTTTTTAAATATTTAGCTTTGTCTGCCATGTTTTTCTCATTGAAAATGAATGGAGCTCTCATCACATCCTACAAACCATTTAAAACATTTTACTGCTCTAACAGCTATTGTTTCAGTTCAGCTTTTTTCAGCTTCTGCTCAATTGAGCCTTTTCTACCTTTTTTAAGCAACAAATATATTACTATTAATTTTTGACTTTCTTCTGGAATTTTTGGGGGTAATTTTAATTTATATATTTTTTGCTTCTTTCCAATAATTTAAAATGTTATGCTCTTTTCAGTTTCTTTCTGCTTCATTCAGCTAATGCTGCTCATTTCTGCTCTTTTCAGCTTTTTGTAAATTTTCTGTTCTCTTTCTGTTGCTTTCCACTTTTTTCTGCTTTCAGTAAATGTCAGCTGTTCAAGTTCATCAGGAAACCTGTTCAGAATATTTCATCAATAATCATTCAGCTATTCACACTGCATTTTTACAGGAAATTACATTTCTCAAGTTATAAATCAATAAAATTTCTGTGATTATATTTAACATGTGCTGAAATATATATTTTTTAAGATTTAAGTTGTTTATTAAAATGAAGAAATATCCAGAAGTTTAGATCAGCTGTAGAAAACAGTTCCTGTCAGACTGATAATGTTGCTCAACATGAATTCAGATAAAAATCTCTCAGCATCCTCTTGCAAACACATGGAGGATCTGAAAATAGAGTTTAACACTTTAATGTGTTTTCTGTGGATGTAGAATAATCTTTCTGTCCAGAGGAGGAAAACCTGACCTTTAACAAAACAATAAAAAGTCAGTTTATTTAAAACTATAAGAAGTTTAACTTTAAAACCAGCAGCTCAATAATCGACATCTGGTTCAGGAAACATGAGTCACATGATCAGAGCTGCAGAACGTTGATGCTTTGATTAAAAGATGGAAACTTTTTATCTGATGAGAAGAGCAGAGCTGAACTGAGAGTTCAGTTTTTATTTTGGACACCAGTGATGGAGAATTAGTTTTACATTTTACAAGTTGTTTGATAATGCAGAACTGAACTGATCTACTGTTTCCTACAAACACAAATCCTAAAATACAGATTTATTTTTAAAAATAATAAAACATGATTAATCTGGTGTATCTGTACTAAACTATGACCAATTAAAACATGTTTTTCATCCATCCATTATCTTTATCCGTTTCTTCCTTTTCGGGTCACAGGGGTTGTTGGTGACCATGCCCAGCCATCACTGTTCGAGAGGCGGGGTACACCCTGGACAACTCAAAAGTCCAACTCAGTGCCACATTCTTAAAACAATTCCTGTTGTCAATAAGTCACTTAAAATTAAATTGCACATGAAAAATCAGAATTTGAAGAGGTTTCATTTAGAAGTTAAACCAGACCTGTTAAAGGGGACCACAGATTCAAAATTCACTTTTTAATGTTTTTTTTTACTCAACTTTGGGTATGTACTTCATAAAAAAAAACAGTACTAGAGCCAAAGAAATGCACCCAGTGGTTTATTTACTCTAAGTAGATTTATAGGAGCCAAGATGGTCTAGTGGCAGGGCTTTTGACTACGGATCCGAAGGTCGCGGGTTCGCGCCCCGGCCACTACCCAGCTTGGGGTGTCTATGAGTGCACACCTATTTCTCCAGCTCCCCGGGCGCTTTCGGGCTGCTCACTGCACCACCTGGTAGGTGGTTGGGTTAAATGCAGAGACGAATTTCGTCTGTGTATGGGAACATACGCAGATGACAGGAATAGACATTATTATTATTATTTATTTGTCTGTGATAAGAAACACTTCGTTCTCACTTCCTGCGGTTTGTGACGTCACAAACCGCAAGACCACAACCCACACCAAACCTGAGTCCAGCCCCTCACCTGATTCCTGATTTCATCTCATCTTTTGTTTAAATGTTCTTAATTTCATGTGTACAGCACTTTGTTGCAGCTGTGGTTGTTTTAAATGGCTTTATAAATAAAGTATAATTGTTATTTTTACGTTTTAGTTCAATTTTTAGCGATCGCTCCCAACGCGCAGCCGGCAGAAATAAAACGAGCAGACCGCCGGCGAAGGGACCATCTGCGTGCGGGAACTGCTGGGAGCTGCTGGCTTTTGAGGTCCGTGGGGTCCGGTCAGAGGTTGCCTCATACGGATAAATTAACTGGAGACACTCGGTGAACTTTGTGTGTGTGTGGACTGAAGCAGCGATCGCTCCCAAAAGCGCCGCATGCAACGAGCGGTTAACTGGCGGTGTGCCGGAGGAGGAAGAGCTATCATTAGCCTCGGAGGTGGGCTAATGCTAAAAGGAGCTGCAAATGGCGGCGCGCGCAGACGGCTTTCGGTAAGTTATCTTAAGCTAGCACTAACAGTAAGTCAAATGAGTAATTAAAAAAGAGCTAATTTTAAAACAACAACATATTAGAGATACTGGCTGTTTCAGAGGGCGGAGTAAATGTAAACAGATTTTTGTAGGGCGTGGCATTCAGAGCTCATTATCATAAACCGGTCGTTTAGAACGGAAGTCAGAAAATGCATAACTAGAAAGGGGATATTTTATTATCTAAGAATTATTTTGTGCATTAAATTGAATGAATATGGTCTGGATAGCCCACAGAAATACCATAAAAATAAAAATAAACAATATGTGGTCTCCTTTAAACTCTGGCCAGACATTAAATACAGCTGAAAATCTGACAACACGTGTTGGGAAATTTTTGGTCAAAGTTTATGGATGTTACTACTATGGCTGAGAATGTTAACTCTGCCCATGAATAATATGTTTGGGTTAGCAGAGAGGGCTTGATGAGGAGCTGGGTGAGGCTGCAGGCATGCAGCTGTCACTCCAACAACACCTCCAGTGCACGTTACACACAAGAGTGTCTCCAGACAGCTCTACAGAGCATGCACAAAACTGATGATGTGTTGGAACTCCACATACATTTTACAGTAAAAAAGAATAACACAACAAGAGAAAAGTTTGTTATGTATTATTCACATTACAGCTTCTTCTTCTTCTTCTGTTCTGCCTCAAAACCTCCCGTGGAAGAGAGATGGCCTAGAATATCTCGTTGTCCATCTAGGGAATAAAGCTTCAGTACAGAAAAACTGGGACAATGTGGTGCAAAAAGTCAAGAATAAATTGGAAAAATGGAAATGGATACACTCAAAAATGTCCTACAGAGGCAGAGTTCAGTTGGAAGAGACTCCTCTGATGTACAGCTTTTGGTAAACTTTATTCTTCAATCTTCACAGAACCAGAAAATAAGTTAAAATTTCCCCCAATGATGTTTTTTCCTACCGAAAGTTCATGCAGTTAGCTAGCTAGACCAGGTGATCCATCAGCTAGCTACCTTAGGTTAGCTATTAACTTAAATTCAGTGATGACATTAATAAATCTATTATTGTGCTGTTTTTAATCATCCATCCATCAGGATATTTTCTTGACTTTTTAAAGCTAACTGACTGAGCTCAGGTGGCAGTAAAAAAACCTAATACTTAATCCATCTCCGTCTCTCTTGATGTAGGAGCTCAGAAAGACAGAGGCTGAGTCAGAGGCAGCACTCAGCACGTAGGGACAGAGTTCTGTCAGGTGAGTGATAAAGGTGCTGGGCAGTTGTGAATTAAATATAAAGTGTTTGCTCAAATTAGTATTTATTTTTAGTATATTCTAGTCAGTTGGGCAAACTTCATGAAACAAATTACTGATCTAAAGACAAACTACAGCATTAACAACTTTATTTAAGTCTCATTTCTAGGAAGTGGTAGAAATAGTTTTTCATAATTAGAACTTGATGTTTAAATAAAAGATCTATAAATAAATTTCTCAGTCCATCCATCAAAAGCTTTCTAATCAGTTCCAAATATCCATGTATCAGTTTTTCTTAATATTTACATACAGGTTACAAAACTGAAAAAACAGTTATAGTTTTTGTAACCCTTTTTTTTTTCATTTTATGTTCATGATTTCATGTCAGTTTGTTATGAGTGGGCCTATCACTAAATCAGGAAAGAAATGCCTCCTAAATTCACTGTTGGTGGTTATCAATATCACTTTTTTCATTGGGTAAAGTTATTATAATTTATAAACATGCATTTGAGTGCCATCATTGCTTGGCACAATGACATGTTGTGTTACAAATAAAACTAAATCAAGAATAAACAATATTAAAGTAAATGATGATTTGTGTCTCATTAATTGTATTACTCTCCAGGGTCCTACAGAGGAACCCCTTGCTACCCTCACAGCACAGCAATCAGGTGATTGCAAAAAAGAAAATGAAGAAGCAAAAAACAATTACAGCATTTTTTAAAAAAAACAAACAATGTAAGTAGTCAAAACCACACTTGTTGCCTGCTGACTTTACCAGGAATGTGGAAGATAACTGTTTTGCAATGTTAAGTAGCTTAGCAAGTCTGACAATAATGAACAACATATGGTCTTAACTGTGGTAGACTAAATTAAAGTGAATAGCTAGATGTTATTATTATTATTATTATTATTATTATTATTATTATTATTATTATTATTATTATTATTATTATTATTAATGTTTAATGTTACTTAAGAAGTTAA
>JBBPBX010046328.1:0-26633 GCA_038048925.1 Garcialebias charrua | reverse complement strand
AGGCTCAGCTCGGGTGGGGGGGGGGTGAAGGCCCACAGAAAACAGATAACAGACAGGAGCCGAGCTACACATGCACACACTGAGGAAAATGGGAGGAAGAAAAGAAAAAACCAGAGGTGCAGGGCTCCAGAAACACAAACATACACGTAAAAAGGACTAAACAAAAAACAGAATGACGCGTCATATATAAATATAAACGTTCTTGTCTTAATTTCCCTCCTTGCCTGGCCGGACACACTAAACGTCCAATTTAAAGGTCTGGCAGCCAGCCTCACATTTCTGGTCTTGGCGTATTTTTGGCCGCCCTCGCTTACAAATCACAGAAATCTTGGTTCTGCCAACTAGCGTGTGCGCAAAATTCGCCTAGTTATCGAAAAGCAGACACCTCATTCATAATTTCAAGTCATCGGCTCAGGGTGAACTGTTACTGTAATCAAATTGTCTTAAAAACGACATATCAACAAACACTATTTAACACTCACATTTCTTGCTGACCTGTGTGGATGTCTGGGAATCTCCGCCAACCCGACCCTGACCGCACCATGGACAGAGGAAGCTGGCCAGAGACAAACCCAATCACTGGACTTTCTGTCATATTTACCGTGCCTCGCAGCTGCGCTCCGTTCAGAGGTCATCAGGAGCAGGTATTGGGAGAATGGGTTTTCGGCACCAAAATGATGGGGATTTTAAACCCCTGTTACCTTAATAAAAACCACACAAAGATAAACAAGAGAACAGTGTTAAATCAGACAAACAACTTTGCAAAGGGGAAGGGCTTTTAATGTCCTTTGAAACTTAGTTTGGTCTCAAATACATTGTCCTGCACAATTCCAAATTGTACTGGACATGACAAGCTATTTAAACAAGAAGCAGGTGGAGTTTGACAAGCTCTGACGTCTTACAGATAAAACAAACAAGTCATGGTTCTGATCAAACAAGAACATCTAGTCCAAACATTTGTCAAGGCTAGAAGACTGTCTTTTCTGTATCAGAGAAAAAGCAAACAACATGTTTGTACTATCAAATATAAGTGTTTAAAGGGAACAGAGAATATTTGATATAAGTGAGCTGGGTTATAATTATTGGGTCAGAGTAATTAGTTTTAGATGATAAATATTGAACATCTCCATCAGGCACTCCCTCCTCTCGTACTCTTTCCAGCAGTGTGGATAGCAGAGGAACAGGAGGGAAAGCATAACTCAATACCTTCGGCCATGGTTTGTGAGCAAACGCATCCACCCCCAATGGTGGGGTGTCGAGGGTACTCAGAGAGAAGAACAGGGGGCACAGTGAATTCTCTCGCGTCGCGAACAAGTCCACGTCGGCCCTCCCGAACCTGGACCAGATTTGAGACACCAGGTCCGGGTGTAACGTCCAATCTCTGTCCAGAGACCCCCCTCTCGACATGATATCGGCACCTCTGTTCAGCACACCTGGGATGTAAACAGCCCTCAGTGATCTGAGGTGAGCCCAGTAAAGCAGCTCTCTGGCTGTTTTCAACAGCTGGGCTGATCGAACCCCGCCCTCGCGGTTGATGTAAGCTGCGGCTGTTATGCTGTCCGTGTGCACGAGGACATCCTGATGATGGAGCATGTGCACAAAGTGTTTCAGAACTTTGTGAACCGTCAACAACTCCAACACGTTTATGTGGAGAGACGTGCCGGGTGGCGACGTTCCGCCCACAGTCTGAGACTGACATGTCCCTCCCCAACCGGAAAGAGAGGCATCGGTAAAGACCGCCCGTCGTGACGTCACTTTGCCCAGGGAAACCCCCTCTGACAGGGTCCTGGGGTTTCCCCAGAACTCCAGGTCTGTCCTCACAGACTGGGGAACCGTGAGCTGGCGCCTTTTGTGGCGTGCAGGGTCTATTCTCTGACGAATAAACCACCTCTGCAACTTCCGCATGTTCAATAAACCGAGTTTCACCACCGTGTGGCCTGCGGCCATCATCCCTAACAGCCGCATAATTGTGATCGCCGACACCGTGTTGCGCGGCTTGACGCGGTGGAGGAGTGACGTCAGCGAATCTATTCTCTGGTTCGACAGAACCGCTTTCATTGTTATCGAGCATAAGTTGACTCCCAGAAAAAGTATCTGTTGAGCTGGTGAAACAGAACTTTTCTCCCAATTTATGGCGAAGCCTAAACTGGTCAGATGACTCACCAAAATCTCCGTCTGTGTAGCTGCCTCCATCTTGGATCGAGACAGAAGCAACAGATCGTCGATGTAATACATGATTCGGAAGCCCCTCGAACGCAGCGGTTGTAACGCTGCTTCGATTACCTTTGTAAAAGTCCGCGGCGCAAGCGCGTACCCGAAAGGTAGGCGATTGAACTCGTAACAGGTTCCCTGAAAGGCAAACCTGAGGAACTTCCTGTGTTTCGGGACGATCGGTATATGGAAGTAAGCGTCTCTGAGATCGATTGCTACGAACCAGTCCCCTGACGTCACGTTCTCGAGGACGCGCTTCAACGTTAACATATGAAAGGGACGTTTCATAATGTAGTCGTTGAAAAAAGACAGATCCAAAATCGGTCTGAGACCTCCAGATTTCTTTGGAATGAGAAAATATTTTGAATAAAACCCGTTCATTTTCTCGTCGGGAAGGACCCCGGAAATGATGTGTTTCGCCAAAAGTTCCTGTAGTTCCAATCTTAGCGCCGCCCCCTGTGCAAGAGACGAGAGCTTCGTCTCCAAAATTCCGTTGAATCTGGGTGGCGTCATCGCAAACTGTAGAGTGTAACCGTTGCGAACCAGACGCTGTAACCATTTGTTCAGAGAGCAAGTTTGCAGCCAAACCGCTCTGTGATCTGTCAATGGGGCAGCCATCTTGTTCTGCTGCCTGAGGAGACATAATTTGGCCTCTACCACCGCCAAGTGGACAGAGTCCGCGTTGGCCCAAGGGAGGCCGGTCTGAAAAGGGATGTATACTGCATGTCGCCTCACGGGGGCAGCACTGACACACGTTTGACTCATGTGAGCATGAGAAACGTCTTTTTTGAGACGGGACAGTGATATTACCTGTGGCTTGAGTCGTTGAAGAAAAAGACAGAAATGTCCTGGCTGGAACTAAATTGTCCAGGCCAGGCTCATGACAGTTAACTGTGTTAACAAAAGCATAAGTTTGTCTGACATGACTGTGCAATGCATCGCCCTGTGCCTGCAGAAAGTCACGTACACATGCCCCCGTCTTCGTACGGGGAGGCGGGGCTGGAGTGGTTACAGGGGGAACATCGAAACCACTTGAAGCTCGGCTTTGTGTGGAAGAATGTGCATTGTTTGTATCGCACGAACCTGGAGATGCGTTCACGGACCTCTGAAAAGAGGAAACCAGCGTGTCTGAATAAAAAACACTGTTTTCAAAGACAGATTCTTTATTTTCAGAAACCAAAACATTGCAGAACACATCCCCTGCACACCGTCATTTTTTCATGTCCCGCTTTGCACCTTGGTGCTGGCTGGACCATGAGGTCTGCTGGCGACCCCTGCCTCTGGAGCTCCAGGCTCCCCGCTGGAAATAGGGAGCCGGGTGTCCTCTGGATGGGGCTGGCGTTGTGTGGCACAGCGAAGGTCTTTGACGGGGATGAAAGCCTCTTTTCGCTGCGGTACGCCTTACTCTGCTCCGTAGGGTGCATCGGACCGTGTGAAGCTCGAGGGTCTGCCCGCGGCGGAGTAGCGTGCTTCTTCACCTGCTCAAGCGCGTCCGTGGACGAGCGCAGCTGGTCGAACACAGCCTGGTAGTGTTCGCCGAAAAGACCCTGCATTGAGATCGGCCCCTCCGGAAGCTGTCGCTTGATCTCCTCTGTGATGATGGGGCACAGCTTGAGCCATACCTGATGTTGGAGTAGCGTAGCCCACATTGTGATCCGCGCAGAGCAGGTCGCCAGTGCCCCGCATAGGTTGGTGATGGCGTCCAGAGTCGCTCCTGCGTTCTCGTGCGTCGGCTCCCGCCCGACTCCGAGCGCGAGGAGAGCGATGTTATTTGCCGCGGCACCAACCTGCGAAGCACACTTGTGGATGCGGTCCTGCATTTTTGTAGAGAACTGATCTGCAGGTGCTGGTGGTGTCGCGGGTTTCCCCACAAGTTTGGTGGCTTTTAGGCCAAAAACCGCGGACAAACTTTGCTCCAGTGGTGGAACCGGGGGGAAGGTCTGGTCCGTCAGTCCCTGGACCTTTGTCACTGGCACAAATGAGGAGACAGGCGCCCTCATTTTTAGCGGTTCACGTCCTTCAGCCTGCAGCAGAGAGAGGATGTCTGGGACGCATGGCCAGATCATCTGCGCCTGGCTCACAGGCTTCGCAGCGAACCGTCCCGCTAGGAGTGGTGTCGCAGACGTCTGAGTGGTGCATTCAGGGACCGTCATGTCGCACGTACCCGCTGCCCACCTGATGATGTCCGGTAGCGCGTTGGCCAGGTTGAAGAGAGGACCTGGCTCGACCGTGTCGGGTCCGTTGGTCCTGCGCCCTCAGGAGATGGAGCCCTGCTGCTGCAGGACTCCACATCAAAGAGCTGGTTGGTCACTGGATCGTGGTCCGCTGACTGGCCAGCTGGCATCTGTGTGGACGTGGCGGCCATGCCGACCACGGCTGCTCCCTCGGTGGGGGGTATTGTCGGTTCCACGCACTTCAATAGAAGTGGGGCAACGCGACTGCTAGCTCCTTCCAGCTGGGGAATGAAGGGTGAGACCGGACCTGAACCCCCAGCGGGGGAGAGACCGGTCTCGCTAGCTACCCCCGTGGTCGCGTAGTCCGTCTCCTCCAAGAGCCACAGAGGGGGCGGAGCGACCACCATCGGCCGAGCCTCAGCTGCCGTCCGGGCAGTGAGGTCGAACCGGCGCTGCCTCTCGTCCAGAGGCAGGAGCTGGCAGGAGGGACACTCCGGAGACTGGACCATCGCCTCCTGCGCATGCTCAAATCCGAGACACATCTCGCAGCCAGGATGCAAGTCGGCCTGCAGCATGAAGCCGGTCTTGCATCCTGGGCACTTCTTGATGGATCTTCTTCTGGTATCCATGAGGTAGAAATCTTCTCAATCTGCGTGAAAAATTTTTGGGAGCCGATTCTCGGTCAGCAACAGAATAAATAGCAGACCGAGGCGGGGCCCACGGCAGGTGGGCGTGGACTAGAAGTCTTCAGTGATTGGCGCGAAGCGCAAGGGTAAACTCACTAGGGCGTGGCTTAAAGGGCGACAGCCTGCATGAAATATAACTGGAAAGATCTGAAACTAGCAACGCTCATCTCTCCTAGATCCTTCATGTCAACCGTATTAGATAATGTCATCAAGAAACTTGACCATTGCAGATGTTTCTAAACACTATACTTATCCAATATACATGTCATTGTTGATTTTTAACTTTATCTACTCAACCGATGTCTGTCTGCTTGTTATGTATATAATGTACTGTACTGTATATAGAAATCTGTCCTATCCTGTTGGTTTTGAACTGTCAACATCTATTATTGTGATTGTACAGTAGTTTTCTTTATTTTCTTTTTTGGTAAATGCAAATGCTTATTGTCAATTATGTGATGTGTGCTGCTGACCACTTGACCAGGTCACCCTTGTAAAAGAGATCTCGATCTCAACGGGCTCTACCTGGTAAAATAAAGGTGATTGATTGATTGATTGATTGATTGAAAATTGATTTTGGGGCTTTTAGAATCTATTCAGAATCCTCAGGACTAAGAATCTAGATTATTTTAAAAAATCATTTTTTTCTGCACCCATAATAATAGTTGATAAATGTGCTTCAAAGGTAATGCCGTTTTGAAAACGGAGTTTGTATTCCCGATACACTGGAACAATCTGTACAAGCAGTATGGCGCCTATTAGCTGCTACATGCATGGTGCTAACCATGCTAACATGACTCGGTGGGTGCTACGACCCCTAAGTACCCATGGAATCTGGGTCTATGGCATAAAGCACAATGATTAATGCTATTACAATTTATAACATTTACGCATTCTTACTTTGACATAGAGGTTTTTTTTCACCACTAACAAACTAAGCAATTTGCTACACTCACGCATAATAGCTGCTGTAGTGGGCATGACCGTGTCCACTTTGATACACCTGTGTATTTTTGAACTGTTCCAGAGATGACCTTTACTGACCTCTCAGTAAAGCAAGACATTTACTACAAATTATTCCATTAGTTGTAATCTGAGAACATAGTCACCAAAAGAGACTATTTCTATCTTTGATTTTATTCTAATGTAATCAAAAGAATAACTTTTGTCATTTTCATGATGTGTGCTTTTAAGCTGTGTTATTCTGTAAGAGTTAAACTGTGTCCACTGCTGTGTGAAAGTTGAAGGCTTGGGTCAGAGAGGCCCGACCGTTTTGTTTAGAAATAAGAAGACAGTTAATCCGTTGTTTGCATGAGAATGACTCCAGCATTCTCTGTCTTTTCCTAAACAATCTCCCTCTGCTGAATTTCACCTTGAATCGTGATAACAAGTGAACTGCTCGACTGTTTTTCTTTTGAACCAATGGAAAAGAGACAAATCTCTCTCATCTCAAGAGTTCTTCTTTTAAGTTCTAAGTGTTGCTGGAACGGATGAGTCTGCTGGGAGCTTCAAGAGATGTGAACTTTTCCCAAAGAGCTGGATGAACTCAGTCAAACGCTAAGGACAGTCATTCAGTTAAAGGCTGATAACATGCTTGTTATGAGTCCACTTCGAACGAGCGTAAGCTCAAAACTTTGTTTATTCCTTCCTGGAATAAGTTTATCTTGAAGTCAGAGGCCAGGAGCTGACGCATTTTCTGATGACCAACGCGAAACCAGGAGACGTTGAAAACGTAAACTAGAACCAGCTCGGACGTGCTGGGCCTGAAGGACTCTGTGCATCTGAAAGGCTGGCACCGTACGAGTTTCTGAAAGTTTATTGATAAATCTGTGGTCTCTCATGAACTGTAACGTCATGTTTGCATAATAGGATCCGAGTTTTAAACTCTGAGGATAATAATTTTGGCTGGAAGTGTTCAAGACAGGCAGATTCTGCATGTTTTTATCATTTGAAGCTGAGAGATTGTTATTGTTTCAACTCTGTTACACGCTGTTGGAAGCATTCAGGTGAGGTCTTGTCAGCCCGTGGTCTGTGGGGGTTCTGGTTCCGGTCCAGTTCACACAGACTACTGTACAAAGCTTTGTTGACCGCCGAGTCAAAAGCCTGAAAGCTATAATTAGCATCTACCAGATTGCTGTGTGTTATTTTACATGTTTGAGCAGGTCAGAGAAGCATATTACTGTTAGAACGTTGTCAGATAGTGGTTCTGAAACCCGAATTCTGCTCCTTTAAAGCTGCTATATGTAACTTTTCTAACAATATATTTTTAACATATTTCTTCACTCTGTCACTAGATTGATGTTAGAGAGGTAATCTCTGAAAAAAACTAAAAAAAAATATTGTCCCCTTGCTTCTCCAGGTGGTAAATAAGCATTTCTAAAAAGAAAAAGTGACCCGCCATTTTCCAGCCAATAAAAACAAAGTTTGTAACCAGCCAATAAAAACCGAGCTTGAATTTGAATCAGCCAATAAAAACAGAGCTTGAATTCAAATTTCAACAGACCACAAGGGGGCAGAGCCATATATGGCTCTGAGGGGGAGGGATCAGAATGCTTTGCTTGTTGAAATTTTTTCTAAGTGCTGCTGTTCTACAGAAACTGCAGACTGAACCTTTAAAGTGGACGGAACCGACCTGAACGCGGCTCCGAGGGAGTCCGTGTCGTGTTACAGTTGACGTGCTGGTTACTGAGCGTAGCTAAGTTGTGCCTGTTTTAAATGTGATTGCCATGTTTCGGAATTTTGGAAAGTTAATTTGAAGCGTTTGAGTTGTGTATAGAGTCTATAGAATTGGGTTCTGCTGTGCTAAGCTAACGTTACAGCGACGTGTCCTACACGTTTGTTTATGAGCTGTGATTGGATAAAAAGAGAGTCGTGATCTGTCAATCACGCCTCGTATCTGTAAAGCGCTGATTCGCTGAGGTGGGGGACGCACGCCGTTGCGACCAGCCCACTTTGTCGTCATTTCCGGCACTGCTTGGTTGATGGTAATAAAACTACATTCACCATGAACGCTTTGGAAAAGAACTACATGCGCTGTGATTGATTGGTTGACGCACTGCGTCGACCCGCCCTTTTCTTGTAGTCATTTCCAGGTGCTGCACTTTGTGTGACCGCTCACACGCACACACACAAGGCGAACGGAGGTTTCACTAGAAGTTTAAAAACTCATTTGAAGCCATCTACACTGTCTAACAACATAAATTTGTCTCTGACAAGAACGTGGTTCGAGCAATTATCACGGACACACTAGAAACTAACTCTAAAAGGTTGTTTTTAGTTTAAATACTGAATAGAAAAATCAGTCTCCTCGTGATAACATTAAGACTTGAAGCTGCCCCCTGTTGGTTAAAAGACGTTAACAGATGAATTTGCTCATAAAACATCTTACAAAGTCAGCATTTTTATGGTGAATTACCAGCTCTAAAATTGTTCTGTACACAAACAATAACTCCTGTTTATTTTAAATAATTTTTTAGAATAACAGAGGTACAGACAAACATTTTTGCTTATTTTAAATACAAAAGAATTTAAAATAACAAACAAAAGTACACTTCTCACTCCAGATACATTCTCTTGGAGCAAAATTATACAGGATCTGCTAAATTTTAGTGTTAACAGTGCATTTATTTGAAATCTTTAAATAGGTGTTTGGGTGAAAGACAGAAAAATTAAGCGTGGTTTATAGTAATTGTTTTAAAAGATAAGTCTATTAAGTTAATACGGCCACAAAGGCTTTAACTTAGAACATTTTTCATTGAAGGTAAAACCTAAAATAAATAAAAGGTTCTGAATGAATAAAAGGCTTGTTTATAGATTACAAGGATAAAACCAGAAAGCTGTTTTAGTGAAGTAACTCAACGCTAAGAAAACATTTATTCGCATACACTATAATAAATACCATCTTATTGATTCAAACAAAATCAAAACAAAACGATGGCAGAAAAAGAAGAAGTGGATAAGGATTCTAGTCTGAGGGATCTGGTCACAGATTCAGACCCAAAGTCGGGTCCTCCTGAATCAAATCCTGAATCGGACAAAGAGTCTGATGCAGAGTCTGACAAAGAGTCTGATGCAGAGTCAGATGCAGAGTCAGATGCAGAGTCAGATACAGGGCCAGTGGACCCAGATCCTCAAGGCCTGGATCAAAAGCCTGGAAAACATAAGCCTGACTGTATTGATGAGGTTTTAGGGCAGCTTGCAAAAATGTTCACAGATTATGGTAAAAAGGTGCCTGAAATGACTCCACTAACATTAAACGCTGAGCTGTCAACAATGGCAAACAGTGGCTCAAAAAAGGAAGCAAAAAAGGTCAGTATGGAGCGTTTAGCAAAGCTGGCCCTGTTACTAAAGGCCAGGTTGGACCAGGAAGTCAGAGTAAATTCAGGTCTAGAGCATGATCTGAAGCGTGAACAAAGAGCGCACAAGGCGGATAAGTCAGCATTCAATGTTGACTTACAACTAGCTCGAATGGAAGCTGAAAAGCTGCAGGTGGAGGTTCAGTCACTAAAACAGTCTCAGATGGACGGTGCAGCTCAACTGGTTTACAAACAAAAACAACATGAGGCGGTCATTCTTGAAAAAGATGAACTCTACAGTCGGTGTCGTGAATTACAACGCGAGTGTATAGACAACCGAGTAGAATTAAAAGAGTGCAGGGAGAAGCTGGCCTCAACTAAATACAAATTAATCAACGAAATGAAAAAATGTCTGGCATTAATTAAAGGTCAGTCTCCAGATCCGCCTAGAACACCAACACCACCGCCTATAACATCAACTCCATCGCCTAATCCACCACGCCGTCCCTTAGGGCCTCTAAAACCAACAAACCCACCGGATGCGCCGGTGGGTGGATCTGATAATAACCCACAAACTCCTCTTTCAATGGCTGAACTACGGAATATGGCTAAAAGCATTCAAACCTTCGCTCCAGGCCCGTTGGGCTCACATGAAACCAAGATCTATCTCGATGACCTTGATTTTCAGCTTCAACGCTTCCCAGAAGCTACAGTTGATGATAAAATCTGTCTGGTAAGGTTAACCTCGGACAGGACAGTGCATGCTTTCATGAAGCGTCAACGGGACGCCGTGATGAAAGACTACAGTCTTTTATGTGCTGCGCTGATAAAGGAGTATACTCCTTGCACGGGGCCCGATGGCATCATAGCGGCGGCGGACGTCAAGCAAGGTAGGAATGAGCACCCAAGGTCATATTATGACAGAATATTCCGTGCCTATTTCGGTGACAGATGCGAACCAGAGATGGAGGAAGAGGTAGGGTTTAAATATATCTTCAGCAAAAATCTTTGCCCTGACATAAGAGAGAAAGTACATGTCAGCGCAAACTACAAACGGAGGTCCATCGAAGAAATAAGAGAGTGCGCGATAGATGTTTTTACAGGTCGCACACCAAACAAAACACCCTTTGAGGTGTGTCCTGGTGAAATGGTCAAATCCAACTCACTAGAGCTGGAAGGGGCGCGGAAACTGACACCCTACACTGCACTAAAACCATAGATATACGGAAAGATCTGTGTTCGGATATTCCCGGAAATGGACCGCAATGATCCTTAAAAAATCCCAAAATCTGGATACTTATCTTCGGCAGATCCAAAATAAATGTGGGTGTTATTTGTCAAGGGTCTGCCAAAGATAAGTATCCGGATTTTGGGATTTTGGGATTTTTAAAGGATCATTGCGGTCCATTTCCGAGAATATCCGGAAATATAAGTACTGTATAAGTATATGTGAAGGATACGGAGATATACGACATCAGCTCTTACCGTATATCTATGGTTTTAGTGCAGTGCTATCCTACAAAGGGTGAGAAAAAACAGAATTTTCGACCTAACAGACCATGTAGTGAAGGTGCCCGCTGGAACTATGACCCGCAGTGGCTCAGACAAGACCCAGAGTTCGGAAAACGATTTCAAAAGGGGGGCGCACGTCCTAAAGATAAGAAAGATGGTCACAAAAGTAAACCATATCACAAAGGGGGGTCCCAACAGGAACCCCCAGGTCATGGACAAGCCCCTCCTGCCCCTCGAATGGAACAGTCCGAGACAGGCAAAAAATCGCAAAAGTTCCAGAAGAAAGGCCATAATTCTCTGTCCCCAGAGGACATGGAGAACATACGTCGGTTGTTAAAAGTGTTGGATAATACAAGCAGTGATACCAAACCTGGAGTGATGTGTAGCACTATCGTTGATAGTAAGTCAGAGCACGCAAATCACGACAGTCAACAAGACACTGATGGTCAGGATGCTGACAATCAGGATAATGACAGTCATACATTGACAGTCCAGAGTGTGTCGGTCAACAAGACGTTGACAGTGACCATGACATTATTGTCACAGACTCTAACAGCCCCTCATCAAACAAGGGGGGGGGGAACTCAACCATCGACGACAGTGACCCGCCACAAACTGAAAACTCAGACACGTTGGTGACTGCACTGACGGTTCAGATGAAGAAAGATTACACAGTCAGAGGTCAACGTAAACAGAATGATTGGCCGAAACCTTTAAGGTTTCTGTGTGACTTTGAAAAAAGGGGGGAGGCTATGAAAGCTTACCTGCCAATCACACTGGAAGGGGTCCTCACGCATGAAGCACTCCTGGATGGCGGAGCCGACATTACCATTATGTCAGCCAAACTGTTCGAGGAACTACGGACCGCCGCTATCGGTGTTCACAGGCAAATACCCCTTGTAAAAAGTGCTATAGAACTGCAGGGTCTCGCAGAGACGAGAACAACCCTAACAGCTATAGCTATGGTTCACATGCAGATTGGCAAAATGACATTATACCACCCGGTACATGTGTCTACACTCGATTCATTCCCATTTCTAGTTGGCCAAGACTTTATAAACCGCTTTGATGCAATTATAGACTATGGCCGACAGAAAATGTGGAGCACAGTGAGAAAGCCTCTGCCAATAAAAGTGCCTCCTAGTTGTGATACAGACTGCCTAACCGCAGGTACCGCAAAGGACACACGGGACACCTCATCTGAGGACAAGAGCCCGGTAAGTGAACCTACAAAAACAGGTGAGGCAGAAGAGGCCCAACAAGAAAGCCTCCTCTGCGAGCTGAAACAATCAGCACTCACTGAACACTACCTACAACAGGTAGTAAAAGGTGTCGAGATCCAGGGATCCCACACCGAAGATGCTGTACTGTCTCCTTGGACAGATAATTCAGCAATCAGCCAAGCTCTTTATGAAACCTTGGTTAAAAAACATTTGGGTCTAGAACTAACGAAGAAAGCTTTACGCTTTCATCTCGATCCCAACAGTGAGCGGGTAATGACCGCAAATGGAGTCATTCGCCTGAACATGAACTGGAACAGACGAGAACTGGTCCACCCGTTCCTCGTGGTCCAAAACTTACCACATGCATCCTATATAGGCTCTGACATTTTGGTAAGATTGGGTGTCCGAGTGGACACCGTCAACAATGTACTGTGGTCGCTGGAAACAGACAAAATGGATTCTCCTGTGCTAAGCACAGAAAATCTCAAAGCTGGACAGACCATACCAGAAGTCTGTGAGGTTGCTTGCAACCAATCCATCACAGTACTACCTCAGGCAATGAACCAGATAGCTAATCAAGCTATTAGCCAAAAGCAGGCATACTTTCAACTATCGCCTAAGTTTTACAACATAGGACTGTCCATTGAGGCCACGAGACAAGTGAGCCTCGACTGCAGAACCACATCTGTTGCTGTGTGTAACACAGGCACGGAAGCGGTACTGATCAAGAAATACACAAAAATAGGATGGTTGATCTCCACTGATTTCCATGATTTTGAACTGAGCATTACATTTCTGGGAGGACTCCCAGAATACCTGATCCCACATGAATACACGGGGCAAGTCTTGTTCACAAAGCCAAAACAGGCCATAGCTCTCGTCTCAGTCAATGAGGTCGACCAAGACACAGTCTATGGGGTCGGTCTAAACCGAGACATCAGCCTAAGCTCTCATACCTATAGTGTCCTGCCTATTAACAGGGTCAATGACACAGAAAGGGATTCATTGGAGCTCCCCAAAGAACAAGAACCCCTCTCAATTTCTTCTCAGATCGAACAGGTGGTCGCCCAAGCCGACGCCCTGAAAACTGATGAAGAAAGGGACAGACTGCGTCAAGTTCTCTTAAAGTTTGAGAAATCATTTTCAACCGACTCAATGGATTGTGGGTTGACCACGCTCCACTCAGTGAGCATCCCAACCCCGCCCGAAGCTCCACCCACATTTGTCAGACAGTACAAGATTCCTCTGGCAGCACATCAACCTATCAGGGAAATCCTTGATAACCTTCTAAAGAATGGTATCATCAGATACTGTAACAGCACTTACTCTGCGCCTTTGTGGCCAGTGTTAAAACCAAATGGAAAGTGGAGACTCACAATTGATTACAGAAAGCTAAACAAACAAGTCCCCTTATCACGGTGGCCAATGACCCAGCTCCAACAAGAACTGCCCAAGGTCACCAATGGTAAGTACTTCTCGACCCTCGACGTCGCCTCTGGTTTTTGGACCATCCCTGTGCGCGCCGAGGACCAATACAAACTAGCTTTCACCTTTGGTGGCCGACAATACACTTTTACCAGGTGTCCCTTTGGCTACGCTAACTCACCTGCGGAGTTCAACATCTTCTTGAACAAAGCATGTCCAGACGCCCATGAGCGTGGGACACTGATTTACGTGGACGATGTCCTTCTGAGGCAGCCAACACTGGACTCACATTTGGCTGAGATCGACCACGTTCTGAATCAGCTGACAACTGCTGGTGCTAAAATATCACTGTCTAAATGCCAGTGGTGCAGAACCAAGGTGGACTACGTTGGCCTACTCGTAGGTCCAGACGGAGTACAACCACAGTTGACTCGCACCCAAGGCCTTGACAATCTCAAAGTCCCCACCAATCTCAAAGAACTACAAAGTTTTCTTGGCGTGTGTAACTACTCGAACCAGTTCATAGAAAACTATGCAGACCTTGCAAAGCCACTGACTGAACTCCTAAAGAAAGACGTTCCATTTGTCTGGACTGACAAACAGCAGCAGGCAATGGACGCTCTCATAAACAGGATCAAGTCAGCCCCATGTTTAGTCTACCCAGACTACAACAAAGAGTTTTACTTGGAAGTGGGCTTCTCAGCTCATTGTATAAGTGCAGGTCTGTACCAGATACACGACAGAGACAAGCGTGTGGTGGCCTACGCCAGCAAGACGATGGCAGGCCCCGAGTTGAGATTCTCAGACTGTGAGAAAGCTCTACTGACCACAGTGTGGGCAGTAAAACATTTCTCCAGCTACATTGGTGGACAGAAAATAATTGTGGAAACACAACACCAGCCAGTGACTTTTCTTAACAGTGAACGCATCAGAGATGGTGTGGTAACAAACTCACGTGTTGCAACGTGGCTCATGGCGCTTCAAAGTTTTAACCTAGACATACGTTATGGTCAAAACAAGAAGTCACATCTGGGGACGGACTTGGCAATCTGCCAAAAGTGTACACAAGATGTACCAGCCACCCAGCCGCCGGTTGAGGTGAAACCCCCAGTAACTGAAGACCCGAATCACCACTTCTTCGATGACAATATCTGCAAAGATATGACAACATTGTACGTGGATGGATCTTCATTCCTCCGCGACAAAATCTGCAGAGCAGGTGTTGGAGGGGTTCTCCTCCATGACCAAGAGCAGATAACTTTCAGCTACAAATTAGGCTCTCAGACTTCTCAGTACGCTGAGATTGCAGGAATCCTAATAGCTCTCCAGATGGTAGTAGAACACTCCATCAAGACGCTAGTCATCTGCACTGACTCTAACTATGCTCGTTTAAGTTTCGCTTGTCACCTCGCTGTGTGGAAACAGAATGGTTTCCTAACAAGCGACAGGAAAGTGGTCAAACACAAAGAGCTTTTCATAGCGTGTGATCACTTGGTGACATCACACGACTTACAGATCTACTGGAAGAAAGTTCCAGGACATTCTAGAGTCCCAGGCGATGACAAGCACTACAATGACATTGCAGATTCCTTAGCCAAAGAAGGAGCCGACGAAGGTCCTTTATGGTCCTTCGACCCTTCCTGGTTAATCAAGACTCTGTCAATACAACCTACAGTCAGGGTTATGGCAGTCACACGTGCACAGGCCGCAGCCAGACCTGCTGACGACGCAGTCTCTGTACGACCCGCACTGACTGACCCAGACATCATCCAACTACAGAAGTCGGATCCTGCTATCAACTCCATGATACTGTACCTGACTGATCCGGACAAAAATAGTCCGTCTAAAGACGACCTGGATTCCGATCCAGACCTTAAGGTCCTCTATCAGCTGCGCAAACAGCTAAAACTAATCAAGGGCATCTTAACTTTCGCTCATGGACCAACGTCCTCACCTGTGTTCGTGGTTCCCCATGACCAAAGGGGGGTGATGTTAGTTCATGCCCATGATCTCCCGTCCGCAGGACACAAAGGAGATAAAGCCACGCTGACGGCATTAAAACAAATTGCCTATTGGCCTGGAATGAAAAAGGATGTCAAGGACTACATTGAAGGGTGCGTGGTCTGTGGCCAGTTTCAGCCAACCAGACCACTTCACAGAGCACCACTGCAAAGCAGAGGCATTGCATTCCCATGGTCTGACCTCCAGATCGACTGGGTTGGACCACTCACTAAGAGCTCTAGAGGAAATAAATATTTTCTCACGGTAACCTGTGCATTTACCAAATGGGTAGAATGCCTACCAGCTCCTAACGACACAGCACAAACCACTGCTATGTTGTTAATGAATCATATATTCTCAAGGTTTGGACTTCCCCTTCGGGTGAACTCAGACCAAGGTACACACTTCACAGGTGAAGTGATGAAAGAACTGTGGAAGACGCTAGGCGTCAAGGCCAACTTTCATGTCGGCTACCACCCACAGGCTTCAGGCCAAGTAGAAAGAGCAAACAGAACTGTGGTGAGTATTTTGAAGAAATACGTGGCTGCAAACCACAAGGACTGGGACGTGAAACTCCCTCTGGTCCTCATGGCCATAAGAGCCACTCCACACACATCAACTGGCATCTCTCCCTTCGAGATGATGACCGGTCGACAAATGACTCTCCCTCTACACCTGTTGTACCAACCAGGCGACGCCGCCATGGCGACAGCCTACACTACACAACAATACATGAAAGATTTGAATGTACACCTCAGAAACACTTTTGCTTTCGCCCAGAAAAACCTGGAAAAATCCGCTGAAGGACGCAAGGCGTACTACGACCAGAAGGCCTCTCACAATGAACTCCAAGTGGGAGACAGAGTCTGGTACTATACGTTCGCCCCAGCAACCGGGAAAGGAGGGTCCGAGACCGGAACTCTCGCCCGCAAACTAATGCCCAGGTGGACTGGACCTCATCTGATAACAGACAAAGTGTCCTCAGTCGTCTACGAAATCAAAATCAGCAAAGGCCGCAAAGAGCCAATTGCTAAATGGGTACATCGAAATCAGATCAAACCTTACAAGGCGTTCAATGACTCCACAAAAGACAAAGATCTCACAAACTCACCGACTTCATGGGATAATAAGGTCGTCCAAACACAAGTTAGTAAATAAACTAATCAGGTTTAAACTACCATATTTCCCACCCTATAAGTCGCATTGTCCAATTTGAACTTAGAAACGCTAAGCCTAAAACCCACAACAAAAAACTAACCTTAACAACCGTTTAAATCCACGAGATTTAATTTGACCTCGGTCATAAAGTTGAGACCTGTTTTTCTTGTGTGTTGCACTTTGGAATCTGACGACAAGAGTGTGTCGAAGCAGTGAAACGTTGTTTCCTTGTTGTTTAGTCATTACTGTTGTCATTAGTTGAGATATTGTTTGGTTCTGAACACTCCCAGCCAAAAAGGTTTTGTATTAACATTGGTTAATGAATGATATGGATTTAACTATGCCAACATGCAGTTCGTTTTGTTAAATCTCAATCGTCGAAGAGTCAATGTAGTTTAAAGCTACTCAAGGTACCATAAACTACACTGGTCTCACAATTTCTAAATTGAACCGATTCGATCGTTTCTATTCTAGATTACCTATTCATTTTGATGAGTCTCGCCATAGACTTCAAAATTTATTAGGAATACCAAATCCTACGTCGTTCGTCTAAAAGACAACAGACATTTAGATCAAACTATATTTCATTTTCCTATTTTAGTTTAACCTAAACTAAGTAATGAATGGAGGAATAGTTTGGAAGAAGAGGTCTTCGTTACAGAAGCCCTCCAAAATTTTATAGGTATAGATCCCTATCTCTAATTTTACAGAATTGATCCACCCCTTAATTGGTAATTGTAGCTGATCTAAACCATGATAGCTTACATACCAGGTGCATATAGGTAAGGCTAATGTAAAATCCCAATCATAAGCCCACCTAAAAAACCACATAATTGCATGACACATAGAACCAGAGTGGCACTGACTGGAAACCAACCAGCCAACAACCTTCGATGTGGGGACCTGCAGCTCCAACGCTTGGTCTTCAACCTTCATCCAAGGGTCGCCTCCTCTGCGTCAATCGAGGGATCCCCTCTACATGCTGATTATGAAAACAATTGTTGCTGATCAATCAACAAAACTAACCGTTGTGGAATTACTGCTGTGGAATTACCGCTGTGGATTATAAGACTTTGTTTTCCAAGGGATCACAGACTTTGTTTTCCAAGAGTTAACAGACTCAGTTTTCCAAGGGATTAAAAGCTTTTCGCAATGGGATTACCTCCGAACAGTATGGAATTTCCAAAAACTTTATGGGATTATAATTTTGATTTTTCTTTTCCACTTGCTGGATTACTTCAAGATCAGAGACAGTTCAATGTTCCTTTCGTGTTGGACCCCATCCCCAAGGACTGGCGATGGCTTCCAAAAGGGGGGAGATGTAGTGGGCATGACCGTGTCCACTTTGATACACCTGTGTATTTTTGAACTGTTCCAGAGATGACCTTTACTGACCTCTCAGTAAAGCAAGACATTTACTACAAATTATTCCATTAGTTGTAATCTGAGAACATAGTCACCAAAAGAGACTATTTCTATCTTTGATTTTATTCTAATGTAATCAAAAGAATAACTTTTGTCATTTTCATGATGTGTGCTTTTAAGCTGTGTTATTCTGTAAGAGTTAAACTGTGTCCACTGCTGTGTGAAAGTTGAAGGCTTGGGTCAGAGAGGCCCGACCGTTTTGTTTAGAAATAAGAAGACAGTTAATCCGTTGTTTGCATGAGAATGACTCCAGCATTCTCTGTCTTTTCCTAAACAATCTCCCTCTGCTGAATTTCACCTTGAATCGTGATAACAAGTGAACTGCTCGACTGTTTTTCTTTTGAACCAATGGAAAAGAGACAAATCTCTCTCATCTCAAGAGTTCTTCTTTTAAGTTCTAAGTGTTGCTGGAACGGATGAGTCTGCTGGGAGCTTCAAGAGATGTGAACTTTTCCCAAAGAGCTGGATGAACTCAGTCAAACGCTAAGGACAGTCATTCAGTTAAAGGCTGATAACATGCTTGTTATAAGTCCACTTCGAACGAGCGTAAGCTCAAAACTTTGTTTATTCCTTCCTGGAATAAGTTTATCTTGAAGTCAGAGGCCAGGAGCTGACGCATTTTCTGATGACCAACGCGAAACCAGGAGACGTTGAAAACGTAAACTAGAACCAGCTCGGACGTGCTGGGCCTGAAGGACTCTGTGCATCTGAAAGGCTGGTGTCATTTCTTTATCAGACTCGTCGTCGAAGGTAAAGAGCTGTTTACAAACGTACCTGGATTTTAGCAGAAGTCGGATGGGAAGTGTCACTTTTGGTAACATGCTCAAGACAATTTCCTGTAAACCATCTCTCCATCTTTCCTCCTATTCCCTTATCCCTCTCAATCTATCTGGAAACTATATTTAAGTTATAGAGCCACATCCTGTATTTATGTCTGTTGTATTGCAATTTAAATGTGCTGACGTGTTAAATTGCAAGAAAGTGAAATCATGTCAATCAAGTGTAATGGTGTTAATTTAGTTGATTTATTTTAAATAAATGGTAGTGTCTTTGACATACCAAACTAAGTTAACGTCTCTGTCACTTAATGGCTTTATTTATTTATCCATCAGAAAGATCACAGAAATATTGGGTAAACTGAAAAAGAAAGAATCCGTGAAATTACTATTCAATCTGAATAAGTAAATTAATTAAGGTAAAGAGGTCAGTACTAATATTGACCTCCTCATAATCCTTTACACTGCAAACATATTTAATGGATAACAACAGAAGCTATTATATCGTTCTTCACCACAATTAATATTAAAATAAGTTACCAATACCGAATTGTTAAAAGTTACTTACCTTTTCTGTAGCACAACTCCGTTCAGAATCCAACATGGAAATATCCGTCTCACTAACTTCAGAAAACAGGTGCTTCGTCTGATTTCTTCCTCCTCTTCGCGTTTGCCAAAAATCTTTACTGGCGGGTTATTGACACTTGACAGAGTCAAAAGTTTCACTGTGTGAATGTAGCATTTTACTCTGACTTTTAACTCCAAAGTCAGAGACGATTTACACTGTAGTTATAAATACTCTATTTCAATAAAATAAGGTTTACACTGAAATATTAACACCACATTTTTTACTGTGTAGTTTTAATTGTTTAACTTTTTCAAACAACCCAATCAGAAGTTTCTGTTGGGATGTTACTTATTGTGCGAGTTCTGCACTCATAAAGCTCAGAGATTTTGTTCATCTCCTCGAGATAATCAGAGCTTTGTTCCAACAAATCATGGTTTTTTTGTTTGGCTTTAGCCATTACTCACTTCGCCTGCCCGATGGCAGCGGTCCAACAAGATGTTAGTCCAGAGACGCTCTCCACCTCAGACCAGCAGATGCCGCAAGTCCGACTCCCGGAAATTATCCTGTAGCTCCAACGCTCCGAGAATCAGATCGGCCCCCACAGGAACGCAGATCCAACGGCGATATCCTCCTGCACGCCTCACCTTGTCCCAGCAGCTGCAGCCCCACGGCTCGACAGCAGATAGCCGACACCAGCGACGAGGTCCACCTGCCTCTCGAGCGTAGTCCGCCACCTGGCCGCTACCCAGCGGCCAACGCCCACAGGATCCAACGCCCAGAATGTTGGTTCACACGGTTCCAGCAGTCCGTAAGGCTCACGGCGTGAAACCCACAATAAAGTGAGTTAATAGACTATATTAATTTAACCCGTTTTTGATTGTTTTGAGAATTGAATAGCTTGAATTAAGCTTGAATTAAGACTCCCGTGAAGTGCAGCATCCATCCTCACGTCTGCACACACATCACATTTCACAGAGCATTGCTCAAAATATGGTTTTCCACCTAAACTGGCTGGGTGAGGACCACATTAAGCTGTTAAGCACCAAAAAAACGCCCATGGGGGCAAAGAAGCTCCTTTGGTTACTGAAGAGCAGCAGTGATCCACAGCTCGGGTGTACACAGGCAACTACTGAGACATCACGTTTGCAAGCCATGAAGGAAACATGTGGCTGTAGATGTGTCCAGAATTTGACCTTTTTTTTTTAGACCTAAATGTGGAAAAACTGCACACCATCCTGAACACACTGAAGCGCAGTGGTAATAGCACGCTGTGGGAATGACTTTCTTTAGCCAGGATATGGAAGTTGATGGGAAGATGGATGGTCCAATCCTGCAAGAAAACACATTCATGTGTTCAGAAGAAACTGATACCTCACAGTCCAAGAAAGCCAACCTGCCATTTTTTACATCTTCTGGTGTGAACTTGATATATTTATCCACAGAGTTGATGTGATAGGTGAAATGTTGGACTTCCTGAGATTTAATTTTAACCCAGGTGTCGTCAGCATACCTGAACCAATGACTTGGTGATCTCCCTGAAAAGGACGTCAAGGCTCTCTTTTCTACCCCAAAATACATTACGGCAAAGACTGGTTCATCCCAAAGATCCAGTCCCCCGGCACAAACAGAGTAATATTGTGTATGCTGTTCAGTGTCAGGAGGGCTGTGATCAGTCTTACATCGGGGAAACTAAACAGCCACTGGCCAAAAGGATGGCCCAGCACAGAAGATCAACATCATCAGGCCAGGACTCTTCCGTCTACACTCAACTCCACACCAGCGGTCAAGGCCCCAGTATAGCTGTGCGTTGGGCCGAACGCCGCTCGACGCCGTGCGAGCGCCGCGGCACAAGCCTTTGAACGCGGGCGTGAACGCGCCAAGCTCAAATTTTATGACCGCTTACGGGCGCGCGTTGTCTCACAATAAACTGCCCGGCGCCGGACTGTTGTGACACTTCTTCACCCCTGATCTGGACTTTTCTTTTTTTTTTTTTTTGCCAAAAGTCAAGTGATTGCTTCCTGCTCGCTGAGGAAATGAATGAATTTGTCACGAGCGAACTAAAGTCATGTTCAGCGTGGCTGCGGGAGGTTCTAAATATTTCCTGGTGTTCTGGTGTGCTGGATCAGCGCTCCATGTTTTTATTTTATTTTTTAGAACTTTTTATTAACATATAAACACAGAAAACCGCTGCGCAGCCCTCTGCCTTTTTTCCCCCACCCGACCTGTCAATCAATTCAGTAGGCGTGTCAGCAAATGACCAATCAGCGACCTCAATTTGTCCCGTAGGTAAACGCTCCGCCCTGCTGCTGCTCAAATTACGTCAAGAATTTGGAGCGAAAACGCTGGAGCTTCACGCTGAGCTATACTGTGAACTGCCTGCGCGTAGCAAACGCGCGTCGAGCAGCGTTCGGCCCAACGCAGAGCTATACTGGAGCCTTCACTCGTTCAGGGATGAAGATGTTCACATCCCTGATAGAGAGGAACGATGGGAAAGGAGTAAAGGAAAAGTCTTTGTGAAAAGAAACCGTCCATCATTAAACAGGGGTGGAGGCCTCCGGGTTCAACTGTCTCCCTCTTACAATGCTGTTATTGCTAGTATCACTCAGCCCTCTGTGAATAGCAAACAACCATCAGGGTGCTAACGATCCATCGTTAGGCTGATGGTCCTCCTTGATCATGTGAGCAGCTGGTTTCAGGCTGTCATCAGCCAACTGGTTGATCCACTGTGAGAGGGTGCTATTTATAAGACTGAGCTGAATACAGGACGAAAGACTAAACGTTTCTACAATTTCTTTGCTTTGTTTTGTTTTTTTGAATGTCCAGAGGACCAGACTTAGCTTCTTTTTTTTTTTCTACCTGGATTATTGAGCATGCATCAGAGTATGAAGATTAGTGCTTACATCATCCTCTGACACACATGCTAAGATCAAAAGTATGTTTAGTTTTCAATAAAGTATCACTTTTACCCATAAATATGCATTTCCAGTTAATAAACCATCTGCCTTCCTCAGGGATACAACTGGTGCCATGAGAGAAACGTTGTGACGATTTTCAGCGCTCCCAACTACTACCACTGCGGCAACCAGGCAGCCATCATGGAGCTAGACGACACCCTCAAATACTCCTTGTAAGTATGCAAACTGCAGAATGGATGCTTTAAATACTGATTAACAACGAAAATCATTGATAAGTTTTTATTAATTTTTTTAGTTTGCAGTTTGATCCAGCGCCTTGCAGAGGAGAGCCTCACATGACCCGCCGCACCCCAGACTACTTCCTGTAAACCTCCATATTGGACCTTTGTACATTCAAGTATTGTCATTATACGACTTTAAACCGATGCCGCCGTGGTTCAGGAGAGGGAGGATCGCTCAGCGTACGTTGTGTAGCCACACAAAAATCAATTTAAGCATTTTGTAAAAACAACATGTCTATAAATGGACCCAAAGGTGTGTGCCATTATAATATTTATTGCAGAGGAATTGTATTTATAATCCTTCTGTCCAACTATATAAACCAACTTTGATGCTGAAATTGCTCAATATGTAGCTGGGCTGATGGCACTCGCGTTCAAAGTAAAATTTACTACAATGAATGCAGCTCCAACACCCATAGGGCATGGATGTTACCAAGATCTGAACACCATCTGTTTGCACTTTTGTACGATTAAAGAAATGTAAAATATGTCTAGATGAAGAAAACTTCATGTTTTTTTTGTAAAGCTTGTAACTAAAACAATCAGGCAAGGTTTACTTAAATGTTTTGTCCTGTGTACCTTCTAAGGAAACTTGTTCTCATGCAGTGATACAGCCTTGGTTTTTAAATAAAAGATGAAGTGTTCATTCTCATCAGCTCACTAACTTCCTTTGAATTTCTGTGACTGTATGTTAACCAAACAACTAGAATAATAAAGGTAAAGATGACTTCTTGAACTGAGTGTTTGTAGTAGGCTGCTGAAAACTGGATGCCAGCTGTAACTGCATGTGCCACTTACTGTGGAAACACATTTAAAGGTGTACAACCAACTTATGTTTTTAACCGTTAGTCAGTGCTGGACTGGCCATCGGGCATACCGGGCAAATGCCCGCTGGGCCGTCTGTGATTTTTGGGCTGCCCGGGCGGTCCTGTCATGAACCAAAAAAATAAATTATAGCTATTTTTGTCAATCGCGACGGCCGATTGGTTGATTTTCTTGAACGACATCGAGCTAATCCAATGAAATCTCTCAGCACTCTTTGGCGGCCCGACCAGCCCCTCCCCTTTAGACCAATCAATCAGTCATACACAGAGAGGAGAAGACGACATGGAGAGCAGCAAAAAGCGAAAAGGAGGCGCCGAAAAAAATAGGATTAAAAAGAGACAAGCCCTTCAGGCAGATGCTGCAAAATGTATAAAAATAACCCAGATGTTTGCTGGTGGCTGTGGAGCGGCCACCTCAGCAGCAGCAGCCACAGGTGCCGACAGCGGAGGTCTGCAGGTGGATGAGGCCGAGAAATGGCGACAGGAGAGCGGGAGACCCGCGGCAGCCGCAGATGCCGATGCGAGCGTGGGAAATACTCAACTTCAGGTAAGAAGTGATGAAATACACATGACTCTGAGGTCTAATACAGGGTGACCAGATGCCCCCATTAGGACTGTCCGTGTCCTTTTTTTCCTCACTTTTTTCTCTGTCTCCTTTCACTTCTTAAAGGTTTCCATGTTTGACGAAATATTCGGAGTTGCTACACCAACTGTTGCTGCTGAAGAGGTCTAAGGTGACATTTTATTGATGTAATGAGTATATAGTCTGTGAAAATATTACTCAGTCACAAACTTTGTACAATTTTTATACATTTTAATATTGGTAAAAAGTAATGTCTTACTGTCTCCCTCTATTCCTGCCTGTCCAAATTTCCAGGATCCTTATTATACAATGTACATTGTTCAGGAGGTTAACTAGACCAAGCAGCCTTTTGGTTTCAGGCTTTAACATGACTGGGAGGATGGTGTAGTAAGTTTAAGTTCATTAGACAAGTACATATACACCAACAAGACAATGTTTGTTATGTTATCTTAACACAAAACAGGAATATATGGCTGATGGAAAAATAAAGTTTCTTTATAGAATGGTTGTTTGAGATTTTTAATTTCTGTGTTCCTGTTGTTACAATACAGAGCCATCAGGCTCTCTGATGGTTCCTCCTTTTTGAGGCATGGTATGGTATGGTTTCCTATAAATACTGTTTAACAAACACCATTATGTCATCTTAATAAACTATGATTTTATTCTAAGCACCTTGTTGGGTCAAGGGAAAACAGACATAAATACAAGCAATATCTAAGAGTGATTGCTGTTAGCACATCTTGCTCTGACTATAATCATTCTGACAGGGTGCCATGATAACATGGGTCATCATAGAATTACTGACTTAAATAAAAAAGTATCTTTTCATTACAGTTTGCAAGCACTGTCACAAGAAATTTGTTTCCATTCACGAGCGTCATTCTCTTTCCATCAATACCTGGTGGGCCACTCTGCTCAAAATGCCCGGGCCGATTTTTTGTCCCAGTCCAGCCCTGCCGTTAGTCAATAATGGTGATAAACTGAATCTCAAGGCTTTTACATAAACAAAAAAATCACCACTCTCTGTAATGTTTTATATTGAAATGTTTTAATTATGATAATTGGTTATCAAACAAATTACAGTATATTGGTTCTTATACATTTTACACAATTGAAACAAATTTCACATAATTATTTTCTCATAATATGTCCTTAAATAAGATTTAGAGCCAATTATGTGGATGCCAACTACCACATGTGTTTACCTATGGAAACAGCCAAAGCAACTGCAAATAGGTCAAATATTAAACTTTGTTACACAGACCTGGGCCATCTGAATCCATCAGCTGAGAACTTTGTTTACATTGAGTAAGGACCTGCTTTTCAGAATTGCGCTCAGTATATTTGGAAAACGTCACCATTTAATATAGATCAGCCCTTTTCTGTTTGATTTCATACATTGCAATAAGTGCCTGTACATGAAATTATTTTTATTAATTATTTTATTAATTATCCAAAAACATGCATGTTAGGCTGATTGGTAACTCTTGACCCTGGGTGTGAGTGAGACAGGTCCCTCTTGTAAATGAGTCCCCGTGGCTCAACGAGGCTAGCCTGTATAAATAAAGGTTGAATGAATGAATTTTATCTCTTTTAAATGAATGAATAAATTGATTAAATAAAATATTAAATAGCTTTACATCTGCTAAGTTCTTGGCATAAATCAACACAGACATGTTCCTGATTTTAGTATTTTACATTGTTTTATAATGTAGCTGTTTATGTTTTTTTTAACAGTTTTTTTTGTGATTTTTAATTAATATGCTTTTTTATGATTGTTGGCTGTAAGTATCAAGCTGCAAAATCCTTCATTTTCTACAACTGATAGCTGTTGGTCATTAATTATGATGAAGTTTAACAACTTCTTGGTGAACATTTGAGCTCTGTGGCTTCAGCGGTGTGTTTTTATTGTTCAATCCGGGGCGGGCGTTCTGATTTTGGTCAGCCGCTCTCAGCCTGTCCCTCCTACGAGACGGTCAGACAGCGGGTCGGACTGGACGCAGCTGGCCGGTCGGTCTCCGTGTTTCGGTTCAGCGAGAGTGGCGTCACGGTGAAGCCCCGGAACTCGAATGTTCAACGTAAAACTAACTTGACCGCAGTTTAATGTGGCGCTATGGCTCTGCAGACATTGCACGAGTTGCTCCCGGTAGGTCTGGATGGCGCCTTGCAAGGCAGGCTACCACTACCGGTGTATGTATGTGTGAATGAATGGGTGGATGGCTGGTATTGTAAAGCGCTTTGGGGCTCCTCACAGGGGGCTAGAAAGCGCTATATAAATAAGCTCCATTTACCATTGCACGTTGCTGTCTTGTGGTGTTTAGTGTAAAATACTTCCACACAGCGGACATGTTACGATGAAAAGTTGGCTAGCTGTTAGCTAAAGTGCTATTCACTCAATCCACACGCTGTAGCTGGCTGCAAACTGAAAGGGAATTCCTGAATGTGAGGCAGGTCTTATTACTCTGGGTTCATGAGACACGACTCAGGATTTGATTGGCCCCAGTGTTGCCAGATAGAATCCAGGTTTTCCAGCCCAAAAATCTGTTAAACACCGCCGAAAAACCGCCCAATCAGAA
>JBBPBX010046327.1:14691-26633 GCA_038048925.1 Garcialebias charrua | reverse complement strand
GTTTTGCAAACTTTTACCGCCGGTTCATCAGGAATTACAGCTCTGTTGCTTCACCCCTTCATGCACTAACCTCTTCTAAGAAACCCTTTTGCTGGACTCCATCGGCCGATCAAGCCTTTTCCCATCTTAAGAAATTATTCACGGCTGCCCCCATCCTTCTCTCGCCTGACCCCTCTCGTCAATTCATTCTTGAGGTTGACGCATCAGGTTCTGGTATTGGAGCTGTCCTCAGCCAAAGAGGCATGGATAACAAGACTCACCCATGTGCTTTTTTTTCCAGAAGCCTTTCTCCAGCCGAGAGAAATTACGATGTTGGAGACCGAGAGCTCCTAGCGGTGAAGCTTGCACTGGAGGAATGGAGGCATTGGCTGGAAGGAGCTAAGGAACCTTTTATTGTGTGGACTGACCATAAAAATCTTCAGTACCTGAGATCTGCCAAAAGGCTCAACCCGAGACAGGCCAGGTGGGCTCTATTCTTTAGCCGTTTCAATTTTGCCTTGTCTTACAGACCCGGCTCCAAAAATATAAAACCTGATGCCCTCTCTCGACTCCATGAGACCCTAGAGGAGGAGGGAACTGAGGTGATGGACTACATCCTTCCCGCGTCTGCACGATTGGCAGTCACTCGACTGGACCTGGAGGGAAAGGTCAAGCAGGCCCATCGGCAACACACTGTGCCTAGTGACTGTCCCAAGGATCGTCTTTTTGTCCCAGACAACCTCATCACTGAGGTACTATCATTTTGCCACAGTTCTCGACTTTTCTGTCACCCAGGTATTACCAAGACCTTGTCAGTGGTTCGAGACCGTTTCTGGTGGAGGTCCATGCTTGCTGATGTCAAGGAGTTTGTTTCAGCTTGTCGGGTCTGTAGTCGAGCTAAGTCTACCCGCCGACCGCCTGCTGGACTCCTACGACCCCTTTCCATTCCTCACCGTCCTTGGTCTCACATATCCATGGACTTCATTACAGGTTTGCCCCTCTCCAAGACCTTTTCTGTTATCCTTACTATCGTTGACCGCTTTTCCAAGATGACTCACCTAGTCCCCCTTGTCAAACTCCCATCATCAAAGGAACTGGGAGAGATTCTCTCCCGGGAGGTGTTCCGGCTCCACGGCCTCCCAGTGGATATTGTGTCAGATCGTGGTCCCCAGTTTGTTTCGCAATTCTGGAGGGAGTTCTGCAGTCTATTGGGTGTCAAAGTGAGTCTGTCCTCAGGTTTTCACCCCCAAACTGATGGGCAGACTGAACGGATTAACCAAGAGGTGGAGACTAAGCTCCGTTTACTGTGCGAACAGGACCCTGCTAAGTGGTCACAGAACCTTCCTTGGGTGGAGTACTCCCTCAACTCTCTTCCCTCTTGTGCCACTGGTTTGTCCCCATTCTACACGGTCTATGGGTTCCAGCCGCCCGTGTTCTCCTGTCAGGAAAGGACAGCCAGGGTCCCTTCTGCCTTTGCTGCTGCCCAAAGATGCCAACGGATATGGCGACAAGCACGCAAAGCCCTACAAAGAACCTCTGCTGTGTATTCCAGGTCTGCTAACCGGCGGCGTACTCCTGCACCCACGTACCAGCAGGGACAGAGAGTGTGGCTATCTACCAGAGACCTCCCACTCCGTGTGGAGAGCCGCAAACTCGCCCCTCGCTTCGTTGGACCCTTCCCTATATCTAAGGTGATTAACCCTGTGGCAGTTCGCCTCAACCTACCCCGGACCCTTAGAGTCTGCCCCACCTTTCATGTGTCCCGTATCAAGCCACTTGCCACGTCCCGACTCTCGCCCCCCTCTGGACCCCCTCCGCCTGCCCGGTTCATCCAGGGTGGTCCTGCCTACACTGTGCGGCGTCTCCTTCGGTCCAGGAAATGGGGCAGGGGGATGCACTACCTCGTTGACTGGGAGGGATATGGACCTGAAGAACGCTCATGGGTGCCTGCTCGACATATCCTTGATAAGACTCTCATCAGGGACTTTCATCGTGCCCATCCCGATCAGCCTGGTGGTCCATCTGGAGCTGGACCTTGAGGAGGGGGCATTGTAATGATTCACGTTCATGATTCACGTTCATGTCAAGTCATGCTGTGTTTTTGGGGTTGTCCTGTCTCCTCTCCTCATCAGCGTGATTCAGCGCACCTGTCTGCTGCTCTTTTTAAACGCACTCCAGACTCTGCCTCCCTGCCAGATTGTCTGATCGCCTTGCGCCTGAAGAAATCCAGCGTTCTGTTCCTGACCTTCCTGTGTTTTGACACTCTTCATGTTCACGGATTCTCCCCTCTGCCTTGCCCTCAACGGATTATTTCTGCCCATCGGATATCTGGACCTCGACTCTCGCTCTGCCTACTGACACCGACTCTCGCTGAAACCCCACGGATAAGTACTGCCTCTTTGCCTCTCTGTGTATGACCCACGCCTGTATCTTGACCACGATCTGGACTCTTGGAGCTGTTGTTAATTATTGGAACCAAGCCGCACTCAAGCAGAAGAGGAGCCGTGCTCACGTGTCACGTGACCCTGCTGCACCTCCGACCCCCCCTCCCTCTGACGTCAGTGCAGCCTTTACATCACCAACTGTGATTAACTCTGCAGAGTCTCAGCGGACGTCCCCCTTTTTCTGACAAGTGGCAGATAATAAACTTTTTTTCGTTCACTCCTGTGTTGTGGTTGAATTTCCGGGTCCCCATTGTGAATCATTACAGGACGACTATTCAACGTCTTGCTCTTGGAGTGATGTTTGTTGGTCCACCACTCCTGGGGAGGTAACAATGGTCTTGAATTTCCTCCATTTGTTCACAATCTGTCTGACTGTGGATTGGTGGAGTCCAAACTCTTTACAGATGTTTTGTAACCTTTTCCAGCCTGATGAGCATCAACAACTCTTTTTCTGAGCTCCTCAGAGATCTCCTTTGTTCCTGCCATGATCCTCTTCTACAAACATGTTGAGAAGATCAGACTTTGATAGATCCCTGTTCTTTAAATGAAACAGGGTGTCCACTCACACTGATCAACATCCCATTGATTGAAAACACCTGACCTTAATTACACCAGTTCAGTTATCACTCACCAGTTTCCTGAGTAAGTTTATTGCTGTCACATCAGCCTTTTGTTGTTGTTTAAATAAATGCTCCACTAACTCAGGAGCCTGGCAGAAGGAGAAATCCGCACAAGACAGGCTCTAGACTTGAGAGACGTGGATATCCTAACTGGGCCTTCCTGAAAGCAGAGAGAAAACCCAAACAAGTCTCCAGCCAGCCATCAGGTGAAAAGAAGGAACCCAGACCCAGACCAGTGGTCATTACGTAGGTTGCGGGAGTTTCAGAGAAATTGAGACATTTATTTTCTAAACGCAACGTCCCACTGGCTTTTAAACCCCAAAATACATTAAAGACTGGTTCATCCCAAAGATCCAGTCCCCCGGCACAAACAGAGTAATATTGTGTATGTTGTTCAGTGTCAAGAGGGCTGTGATCAGTACCCAAGATGGCGGCGCGTGCAAAGGCTGCGGCTTCTCTCTCTCCCGACAACACGGTGTTTTCGTCTTCTTTGTCCTGCATGCCGCAATGTGCCGGCACGTCTTCGTCATGTTTACGTGTTCAAGAACGCAAGTATAGCCGTGAGTTCCTGCTTGATGTCGGAAAAACCGCTCATTTGGGAATAAACAGTGACCTACAGGAGAAGCTACGTGAGCTCGAACAGAAGCTAAACGAGTTTCGTGACTGCGGCCTGCTCTGGAAGCCAGCCCCGAGCCTCAATTCATCGCGCCCGCCGTGGAAGCGCCACAAGCGGCTGGACAGTAAGCGGAAGCCAGCCCTGAGCCTCCCTTCTTCGCGGCCGCCGTGGAAGCGCCACAAGCGGCTGGACAGAAAGCGGAAGCCAGCCCTGAGCCTCCCTTCATCGCGCCCGCCGTGGAAACGCCACAAGCGGCGTGACAGAAAACAGAAGCGGGGTAAACGCGGAGGTGTCAGAGCTAGGCTAGCAGCTAGCCCACACAAACCGGCGATCCCATCCATGGTTTTGGCTAACGTGCGCTCCTTGGACAATAAACTGGATTATATACGCCTGCTACGAACGACACAAAAGACTGTGAGAGACTGCTGTGTGTTTGTATTCACGGAAACGTGGCTCAACAACAACGTTCCGGACCATGCTGTCCAGCTAGGGGAGCTAACATGCTACAGAGCGGACCGAACCCTCGAGGGAGGTAAGACAAGGGGAGGGGGGCTCTGTGTTTACATCAACAAAGCATGGTGCCTGGATGCTGCTGTGGTCTACAAACACTGCTCACATTTAGTGGAGTTCATGACTATTAAATGCAGACCGTTCTATTTACCGAGGGAGTTTACAGCTGTTTTGATTGTTGCTGTATATATTCCTCCAAGCTCCAACAGCAAAGTTAGAAGTGAGGCTTTGAATGAACTATATCTGCACATCAGTGAGCAACAAACAGCCCATCCTGATGCTTTTCTCATCACGGCTGGTGATTTCAACCATGCAGATTTAAAGAGTGTATTTCCAAAAACATACAGAAACATAAACTTTGCAACAAGAGGAAACAACACACTGGACCAAGTTTACACCACCATGAAAAATGCCTACAGAGCCCTCCCCCACATTGGTGCTTCTGACCATATCTGTGTTATGCTAAAGCCCGCATACAGGCCGCTGGTGAAAGTCACAAAACCAGTCCGCAAGCAGATACGAGTGTGGCCAGAGGGGTCTTCAGAGGCACTCCAGGACTGTTTTGACACCACAGATTGGGGTATGTTCAAAGAAGCTGCTACCACAAACAACAACACATGTCTCCAGGAGTACTCAGACACTGTATGTTCATACATCGCCAAGTGCATTGATGATGTTACCAACCTCAAAACCATCACTGTTCGGGCTAATCAGAAGCCATGGCTGACAGCTGAGGTTCACAGACTCCTGAAAGCCAGGAATGCTGCCTTCAAAGCGGGAGATCAGGTGGGCCTGAAGGCAGCCAGAAAGAACCTGGATCAAGGCATCAGAGAGGCCAAGGAGCAGTATTCCAGGAAAATAGCTCACCGTTTCAAGGACAGCAAGGATACACGCAGTCTGTGGCAGGGAATACAGACCATCACAGACTACAACCCCCCCCCAGACCTGTGACAGCTCAACCTCTACGCTGAATGAACTGAATGAGTTCTTCGCTCGGTTTGAGGCAAGTAACAGCACACCTGCACATAAATTCCCCCCCTCTCCTGATGGCCAGGTGCTGGCGCTGTCCTCAGACAGCGTAAGGCGATCATTTATCAAGATTAATGCCCGGAAGGCCTCTGGTCCTGACAACATACCTGGTCGTGTGCTGAAGGACTGTGCAGGGGAACTCGCAGCGGTCTTCACGGACATCTTTAACATCTCACTGAGCCAGGCCATCGTCCCCACCTGTTTCAAAGCCACCACCATCATCCCTGTCCCAAAGAAGGCAACGCCCGCATGTCTCAATGACTATCGCCCAGTAGCACTCACCCCCATCCTGATGAAGTGCTTTGAACGGCTAGTCATGAAAAGCATCACATCTGTCCTCCCTGCCTCCCTGGATCCCTTCCAATTTGCATACCGACCTAATCGCTCAACCGACGATGCCATCTCCTCTGCCCTCCACACAGCTCTCACACATCTGGACACGAAGGACTCTTATGTTAGAATGCTGTTCATCGACTTCAGCTCGGCATTCAACACCATCATCCCCCAACAGCTCATCCATAAACTGGACAGTCTGGGGCTGAACACCTCAATGTGTAACTGGCTGCTAGACTTCCTGACCGGGAGACCACAGACAGTACGGATCGGGAGTAACACATCTAGCACCATCACATTGAACACAGGGGCCCCACAAGGATGTGTGCTGAGCCCCCTTCTATTCACCCTGCTAACACACGACTGCACACCATCGTACAGCTCCAACCACTTCATCAAGTTTGCGGACGACACAACAGTGGTAGGTCTCATCAGCAACAACGATGAGACGGACTACAGGAACGAGGTGAGCCGCTTGGCCTTGTGGTGCGGACACAACAATCTCACTCTCAACGTGGAGAAGACAAAGGAGATTGTCGTGGACTTCAGGAAGAGGGATGCACAACATGCCCCTCTGACCATCAACAGCACCGCAGTGGAGAGAGTGGACAGCACCAAGTTCCTGGGAGTGCACGTCTCAAAGGACCTGTCCTGGAGCAGGAACACTGCAGCACTGGCCAAGAAGGCTCACCAGCGCCTCTACTTTCTCCGCAAGCTGAAAAGGGCTGGAGCTTCAACCTCCATCATGTGCACCTTCTACAGGGGAGCCATAGAAAGTGTCCTGACAAGCTGCATCACGGTGTGGTTTGGTGCATGCACTGCATCCTGCCGCAAGAGCCTCCAGCGCATCGTGAAAGCAGCTGAGAAGATCGTCGGCACCTCCTTGCCCTCACTGCAGGACTTACACAGCAAACGCCTCACTCGGAAAGCCCACTGCATGGCAGGTGATCCCACACACCCACTACACAGCCGCTTTAGACTGCTGCCATCAGGGAGGAGACTGAGGAGTCTCCAGGCTCGAACCAGCAGACTGAGAGACAGCTCTGTTCATCAGGCAGTCAGAATGCTAAACACTCTGCCTGCTCTGCCTCCCCTCCCATTTGAACTGCCTTAACACAAAAAACTTTCTCACACATTATCACTCAACACAAAGATTTTAACACTGGACTCTGTGTCATCAAACGGGTTATTCACTAAACTCTCGGTCATGTGCTCATTCAGTTTGCACTACTTCTTATATTTGCACTAATGTTTGTATTACATTACTGCCTATAGTCATACTACTGTTTACATTCACTGTTTACATTTATTAATACTGTTTACATTTATTACTACTGCTTTACATTTATTATTACTGTTTACATTTACACTACTTTTATCTACACTACTGCAGATACATATACAGCATTCTCTGACTAGCCTTATCTAAGGATGCCAAATGTGCCTTATGTGCCTTACTTCATATGCCACTTTGCCTATATACCAACATCAACTACCTCATACATATACATGTACTGTGTACATTAACTCATATGCTGCTGTGCCACTCTTTGCAAATGTCAACGCTAGAAACTTCAGTTTATTTTATAGATATACGTTTTATACTTTTTATACTACTATGCAAAAACTCAGGACAGTATTACACTTTTATTATTTCATTTTATGCTTATGTTCATTGGGTGTTTGGTGTTTTAGGGGTGTTTGGTGTTTCAGTGTTGGTGTAAATTTTCATACTTTTATACTATTATGAAAAAACTCAGGACAGTGTTACACTTTTTTTACTATTTTATGCTTATGTTTATTAAATGTTTTAGTGTTTAGATGGTTACTGTTGCACCGAGGGACTGAGAGAAACGCAATTTCGGCCCTGTGTATGTCCTGTACATATTGCAGTTCTGACAATAAAGTTGACTTTGACTTTTTGACTTTGATCAGTCTCATATCGGGGAAACTAAACAGCCACTGGCCAAAAGGATGGCCCAGCACAGAAGATCAACATCATCAGGTCAGGACTCTGCGGTCTACACTCATCTCCACGCCAGCGGTCACTCTTTCAGGGATGAAGATGTTCACATCCTTGATAGAGAGGAACAATGGTTTGAGAGAGGAGTAAAGGAGGCCATCTTTGTGAAAAGAAACCGTCCATCATTAAACAGAGGTGGAGGCCTCCATGTTCAACAGTCCCCTCTTACAATGCTGTTATTGCTAGTGAGATTTGGTTGGTTTTTGGGCGCTAGTGCACAGCTTCTGCCTTCTTGCGACTTGCAGCTGATCTGCTCACTCCCCGGGTAGTCTGCGCTCCCACTTCTCGGTATGCTGCCTGCCATTTAGATCTTTTATTATTGTCGGTTAACTTGAATTTAGAACTAAGGTGCTCTTTATTTTCAGGCTGTGCTCCCACTCCTCAGCATGTGATTTAGCTGTGCATTGTTGTGCTTGAACACTCCAGTGTACAGGGACACTCTGCTGTCTTGTCTGGTCTTAGTTTGTGACAACTTTTAGAGTTTGGGCTGCTTCTCCACTGCAATTGTTGCTGTTATCTTTGCAGCTGGTCTGTTGAACAGTGCATGTCTCCTCTGCCCCTGTTGTAATGGGGTGTGAGACTGGACACTAACAGTTTATGTTTATGTTTATTAAATTTGTTCATTTTTTTTACAAAAGAAACACAATACAAGACAATCCCATTAATGATACGTACACAATGTAAAAAATATGAAAGGTAGCAGAAAGAAGAGTAAATCTTATTATATCTGCCCCTTTTTTCAAACAATCAGATTAAACAATAATAATCTTTCACCAGCAGTACAAAATGACTAACTCTTTCTAATTTTCTAATACTAATACTAATACATAACTAATAATTGATACAATACACATTACGCTAATTCATATATATTTTTTCAACAAATTCCTTTTGATCATTTTCTTAAATGTAAACAGTGACTTGGCATTTTTAACTACATTCTCCAAGCCATTCCATAATCTAATTCCCTGGATTGAGGTAGAACGTCCCTTCAAACTAGTTCTGAATTGTGGTTTTACAAACATCTCTGTCCCCTTAAGATTATAACAACTTTGTCTTTTAACAAAATTCATTTGGACATTTAAAGGTAATTCATTATTCTGAGCCCTATACATAATTGATAAAATATTATAATCAACCAAATCATGGAACTTCAATAATTTCAGTTGATAAAATAATGTACTGGATGGATGATAATTCTTACAGCTCTTTTCTGTAATACAAAAATAGGCTTTGTGATTGTTTTACACGCTTTCCCCCAAACATCAATACAATAGATTAAGTGTGGAACAATGATTGTGTTATACAACAAATACAGAGCTTTATCATTCAATAGGTCTCTGACCTTGTATAGTACTGCAATCGATTTAGCTATTTTTATTCTTACAGAATTTATGTGTTGTTTCCATGTCAGTTTGTCATCAATGATAACACCCAAAAACTTCACCTCACTCACTCTACAAATCTCAACACCCTCAATTTTGAGTGGAACATCAACAGTTTTCTTTTTATTACTGAATATCATGTAATTAGTTTTTTCTAGATTTAATGATAATTTATTGATTTTAAACCAAGTTTGTATTTTGACAAATTCTGTCTTTATCAATTCCAACATTTGTTCTATATCTTCACCTAAACAGAAAAATGTGGTATCATCAGCAAAAAGTATACATTTAAGGAGTCCTGACACATTTACCAAGTCATTCACATCCATCCATCCATCCATCCATCCATCTTCTTCCGCTTATCCGGGGTCGGGTCGCGGGGGTAGCAGCCTAAGTAGGGAGGCCCAGACTTCCCTCTCCCCAGCCACTTGGAGCAGCTCCTCCGGGGGAATCCCAAGGCGTTCCCAGGCCAGCCGAGAAACATAGTCCCTCCAGCGCGTCCTGGGTCTTCCTCTGGGTCTCCTCCCGGTGGGACGTGCCCGGAACACCTCACCAGGGAGGCGTCCAGGAGGCATCCTAACCAGATGCCCGAGCCACCTCAACTGGCTCCTCTCGATGTGGAGAAGCAGCGGCTCTACTCCGAGTCCCTCCCGGATGACTGAGCTTCTCACCCTATCTCTAAGGGAGAGTCCAGCCACCCTGCGGAGAAAACTCATTTCAGCCGCTTGTATCCGAGATCTTGTTCTTTCGGTCATAACCCAAAGCTCATGACCATAGATGAGGGTGGGAACGTAGATCGATCGGTAAATTGAGAGCTTTGCCTTTTGACTCAGCTCTCTCTTCACCACGACAGACCGGTACAGCGCCCGCTTCACTGCGGACGCTGCACCTATCCGCCTATCGATCTCACGCTCCAGTTTTCCCTCATTCGTGAACAAGATCCCGAGATACTTAAACTCCTCCACTTGGGGCAGGACCTCCTCCCCGACCCGGAGAGGGCATGCTACCCTTTTCCGGCTCAAGACCATGGCCTCGGATTTGGAGGAACTGATCCTCATCCCGGCCGTATCACACTCGGCTGCAAACCGCTCCAGTGAAAGTTGTAAATCACGAACTGATGAAGCCAGTAGGACCACATCATCTGCAAAAAACAGAGAAGCGATTCTAAGGTCACCAAAACGGATCCTCTCAACACCTTGGCTGCGCCTAGAAATTCTGTCCATAAAAGTTATGAACAGAATCGGTGACAAAGGGCAACCTTGGCGGAGTCCAACTCTCACCGGAAACGAGCCTGACTTACTGCCGGCAATGCGGACCAAGCTCTGACACCGGTCGTACAGGGACCTAACAGCCCTTATCAAAGGGCCTGGTACCCCATACTCCCGGAGTACCCCCCACAGAACCCCCCGAGGGACGCGGTCGAATGCCTTCTCCAAGTCCACAAAGCACATGTAAACTGGTTGGGCAAACTCCCACGCACCCTCCAGGACCCTGCTGAGGGTGTAGAGCTGGTCCAGTGTTCCACGACCAGGACGAAAACCACACTGCTCCTCCTGAATCCGAGGTTCGACTATCCGACGGACCCTCCTCTCCAGAACCCCTGAATAGACCTTACCAGGGAGGCTTAAGAGTGTGATCCCCTATAGTTGGAACACACCCTACGGTCCCCCTTTTTGAATAGGGGAACCACCACCCCAGTCTGCCAATCCAAGGGAACTGCCCCCGATGTCCACGCGATATTGCAGAGTCGCGTAAGCCAACACAACCCTACAACATCCAGAGCCCTAAGGAACTCCGGGCGAATCTCATCCACCCCCGGAGCCTTGCCACCGCGGAGCTTTTTAACCACCTCGGCGACCTCAGCACCAGAGATCGGAGAACCCGACCCAAAGTCCCCAGGCTCTGCTTCCTCAGTGGAAGACGTGCCAGTAGGATTGAGGAGGTCTTCGAAGTATTCCGCCCACCGACTCACAACATCCCGAGTTGAGGTCAGCAGCACGCCACCTCCACCATAAATGGTGTTGGTCTCGTACCTCTTTCCCCCCCTGAGACGCCGGATGGTGGACCAGAATCGCCTCGAAGCCGTACGGAAGTCATTCTCCATGGCCTCTCCGAACTCCTCCCACGCCCGAGTTTTTGCCTCAGCAACCACCCGAGCCGCATGCCGCTTGGACTGCCGGTACCTATCAGCTGCTTCCGGGGTCCCACAAGCCAAAAAGGCCCAATAGGACTCCTTCTTCAGCCTGACAGCATCCCTCACTGCCGGTGTCCACCACCGGGTTCGAGGGTTGCCACCACGACAGGCACCAACAACCTTGCGGCCACAGCTCCGATAAGCTGCCTCGACAAGTCATTCACATATAAAATAAATTGCTTTGGTCCAAGCACAGAGCCCTGGGGAACTCCACATGTGATATTACAGAGGTCAGATCTTACATCATTTATTTGTACAAATTGTTTCCTATCTTTCAAATAGCTAGATACCCACTGTAATGCTGGTCCTCTAATACCATATTTGTTCAGTTTTTCAAGGAGAATGGTGTGATCAATAGTATCGAATGCTTTTTTTAAATCAACAAAAATACTGACACAATATTGTTTTTGATCGACAGCAGTAGTTATTTGTTCCATTAATTCCATGAGAGCCATTGATGTAGAGTTTTTAGCTCTGAACCCATATTGACTGTTGCTTAGAATATTTTGTTTGTCTATAAATTGATCTAGTCTGTTCACAAATAGTTTTTCAAGAATTTTAGAAAACTGTGGTAACAAGGATATAGGTCTATAATTGTTGAACACACATTTATCACCATTTTTAAAAAGAGGAACTACCTTAGCTACTTTCATATTATCTGGAAATATTCCTGTTGAAAATGATAAGTTACATATATATGTAAACGGCTCAATAACATGGCTCATTATATCCTTTACAAACATCATATCCATGTCCACCCAGTCCTTTGATCTCTTGTCTGTAAGATTTTTTACTACTTTCATTATTTC
>JBBPBX010046326.1:0-14905 GCA_038048925.1 Garcialebias charrua | reverse complement strand
TGACACATGACAAACGCGACACGTATATATTTTTGAGTAGCCATACACAGTATCTTTGAGTAGCCATTTTATACATTGTGATAATTATTCCTGAGCCGTAAGACTGTCAGTCTTCAGCTGGTATTGCTCGTGCAGGACTCAAACTGAGACCTTCTGTTGATAAATCATTTAAACAGCAGGAGACTCTTTGTTGAGTTATATTATGGGGTAGATGTAGGGCAGCCGACTTGGGATCTGGAAATCCCATGTTCGATCCTCAGCCATTCCCGCATGTTGTGGTGTCTCTGAGCAACACACACCTAATCCCTAATTTCTCTTACACAGCTGTCCACTGCTCCACCTGGGTGTATCCCAGGTGTGATGGGTTAAATGCAGAGAACCAGTTTCATCATTGTATGGGAACATACAATGATGACAACACATAGAACTTTATTTATTATTTATTAAAAAGGTGTGTTGCAGAAAATGTGCATGCTCAGTGGACATGTATGTCTATTGGGTTGTGTAAACTTGTTTTAGCTGTAAATATTCCTTTATGTCAGCTGCCACTAGATGTTACAGAAGAGCCACATTTCACCTTAACGCACCTATACTGACTCTAACCCTTATTTAATTGTTTGCAAGCATTTTTCATTAAAACTCTTTAGATGGATCATAAATCTTGTTCTGATGGATCTTGGAACAAAACTCAGATGAAGGGGATCAGAGTCTGACTTTTTTTGTGGTGTGTGTTTAGTATGTACAGATAGTGTTGTAGTCAAGACCACCTGACCCGAGACAAAGTCAAGACCAAGACCAGAGTGTACTGAGACTGAGACAAGACCAAGACGTTTAGGGTCCGAGACCAAGACCTCAAATAAAATGAATAAAATATAAAATTTTATTATAAAATATGTTTTATAAAAGTTAAATACTGCAACTTTTAGTTTGCTTTTGAATGAAAATATCGGCTTTTATAAATTTTCAAAGCTACATAACAAAGAAATGAGACATTCAGTGGCCATGTGATTCAACAATAAAATTACACAACTGTTAAATTGGAAGCGGTTTCATCACATGCCAAGCCTTAAAAAAACTGTAGTGGCCAAACACTCTTCATAAGTCTGAACTCAACACCAAGGATAACCATATAGTTGCATTAGTTACAAGTATATTTTTCTTTGTGATTTAAATAGGTGAATTTTATAACTGACTATATGGCAGACATCTTCTCCCGCGCCCAGACAATCACTTCTCACATTCTTGGAGCGACAAGTGTTGCCAGTTAGAGTAGAGGTTGTCCAGCCCAAAAATCTGTTAAAAATTGCCACATCAGACAAAAATCTGCCCAATCAATATATTGTTACAGTATATTTGCTGTTTGAACATGAACACACATCAGTATGAGCCAAAGTACTTTAACATTATGTGGCAAAATGCAACAATCCAACAAAAATCTTCCCAGAGTTCCCAGCAAAATCATAATAGAAACAGACCAATCTAGCAACACTGGTCCGAGTGACACGTGTGAGTGTAAGGGGGTGGGCATGACAGAGGTAACAAAAGCATGTATTTAGCAATGAGTCACGTTATCGCTTGGATTTGAACCAGTATGATTTGATTCCAATAAAAACAAAGATGTTAACAAATAAACTGGACAATATTCTGGCAATTTAGTGATATTTCCACAGTTGTGGTCTTGACTGGTCTTAAAATAAAATCCTGAGTCCTCGATGTCCGTGACCAAGACAAGACCAAGACCAAATGCGGTCGAGTCCGAGACGAGACCAAGACCAGTCTCGAGTACTACAACACTATGTACAGATCCATCAGAATGAGGAGGTTTTGTTGCTCACTTGGCATTTGTGTGGTCATCCCACATATTAAATCTTCTTAAAGTGAAGCCACTTGTTTTTGCATGTCTCTAGCTGCCATCATGTACTGTAGCTGCTCTCAGCTTTGAGTCAGCTCCATCACTCTCTGTCGAGGTGTCAGATACCAGCCTGCAGCCATCAGCCTCTCTGCCATGAGAACTGCCATGAGAACTAGGCCAGGCGAGGAGCTAAAGGCTGTGGAAAAGAAATGGTTCCTCTTGCAGATTTTGCTAGAAGTTAAACAGGAGACGAACAAAAAGAGGATTTTCTAGTCAGGTATTTGGTGAAATAGAGCAGACGTGTTGATCTCGGTGAAGCAAAGGTTTTATAAAAGAATGTGAGATGAGATGGAAAAATCAAAGTGCTTTAAGATTGTCTGGTTGTCCTGAGTGGGGAAAAAGCCTTTTCCTCTGAAAATAGTTTTGATGCATGAAAACACAGCTGTCCTCTCACCACAGACCGTCCTATGTTGATGCTTTCTGTATTACAAATGGATTCTCAAAGTTTATTCACTGCAAAGTTAAAAAAAAAATATTGATCAGATTTGCAGCCCTTCTGTTATTCAGTAAAAGTTATGGATCGTAACGTGTTCCTGCGTTGCTGTGGTTCGGTCTCAGCGCTGTGTGGGACAGTTTTAGACATCGTGGTGAAGCAGGACACTGTGGGACAGTAACGGGACGATCGTGTGATTGGAACAAATAAATGAGGATCTGATCTGTGAGCATGACCTAAATAAAATAAATAAGTAAATAAGCAAAAATGTTTCAGAAATGTGCATCAAAAACGGTTAGAGCCGGAATGGGAATGAGCATTTCTGTGTTCAAACTCTAGCAGTGCTGCAGTCTCTCTGCAGCACCCTGCAGCTTTGTCCTGCTCCCAACAAAACTATGTCTGCTCAGTCGTCACTGCCCCCACAGTCACCCCAAAACACTGCAAAAGCTGCTGCTTCTGTAGACTTTCACCACCAACCAGTTTTACATCCAGTGTTTGTATTAATCACTGAGTATCTGCAGAAACTTTGATGGAAAGACCTGTGTTGGCAAGTCTGTCTTTACTCGAGGATGAGCTGACAGGAAGTCTGTAAATCTGCTGTCCTGTCCTTTGGGACACCTGTATGGACTTTACATCTGCAGGGTCGTTAGGACTCTTTCTGTCAGGACCAAAACACCAGCTGTGAGAACATGCAGATGTGTTTTATGTCTATGTGACGCAGTGAAGTCTGTTTTGTAGCAAACGTCATAAAGAGCTGCAGTGACTCAGCACCAGCAAATGAACTCTGCCCGGTAACAGAAACTGCAGGAAGCATCAATTTAAAGATGCATCTTAATGTCTAAAATAAACTGAACTCTGTTAAGGTTGATGCTAGGTAAAAAAGAACAGTAAGGTGAGGTTTGCAAAAGAATCACAACAGTGATGGATGGTCTGAATTACAAACATCAACTTAAAGCCTAGTTGTCAAAATACACAATTTTCCATTGGTTTTCAATGGAATTTTTGCATCATCATTGATTAAAAACAACAAAATATGCATCTTTTGTAATTTGTGAAATTATATAGCTCATGTTTTGTTTCCAATAATTAAGAGTACTGTAATTTGTTTACATTTGAGTTAGGAAAAGATTAAAACTTTTTGGAGAAATGTGAAAAACAGTAATTTGTCAAAAGGTTTAGATTTTTTTTTTTTTTTTTACCATATTCCAATATTTTCTACACAAGGTTATTTGTAAGTTGCTAACTGTCATTTGCAAACTTAATTTTTAGCTTTGTAAGTTAGTAAAAAATGTTTAAGAATTAATGATTTGTCAATTCAATAATATATAAGAGGCCCTGAATGGAAAAACATGCATTTTGTGTGGTAACATGAAACAGTAAAGTCAAGCTAACTTTATTTACAAAGCTTCACTTCGTGTGTGCATGTGCAGTAGAGCCATGCTGGTTTGTCTGTAGGGACTGTTGCCATGGTGACCTGTGGCGAAGATGTCCATGTGGAATATCATCTCCATTGTTCTGCTTCCCAGACAGTGAAAGCAGCCAGAAATTATGGATAAAGCACTTGGATCCTAGGAGAAATGAAAGAAGAAATGCACAAAATAAACAAGTAAGAAAAGTCATTTAAGGTGTAAAAGGAAGAAGAAATGGAAAATTCCTTCAAAGTTTCTCTGAAGAATGATAAAACTAATAAAAATAAAATTTCTTTATAGGTCTAAAACAGTTTCTGTGCTTGCTACACAAAATAAATACAACTGTGAGAGTCCTACTGGGACAGTAAAAATTTAAATATTATAGATCAAATAAAACATAAATATGTCTTTAAAGTATGTATGTTACAGTTGACTAATTCTTACAGATTTATGGATGAACATGTGAACTGGTCAAAGAGCAGTGAGTTGAAGCTGAAGCAGATTCTGGATTAAATTTTAATGCTTTAGTTTAGTACATCCCAATACAGGTAGTCCTCTGGTTACGACGGTCTCGAGTTAAGACGTTTCGTGGTTACGACGCATCTCCCATTTACTATGAAAAGCCTTATTTCGAGTTACGCAGTTTTACGTCATAAACGTTGTGCCGCAGCTGCGGAAGAATACAGTATTGTACTGTACGCGGTGCAGCGGCGGAGGAATACTGCACTGTACTGTGAACGCGGTTTTACGTCGTAAACGGAATGCGGAATACGGCGGATGGACCGGTTTTACGTCGTAAACGTAGCGGCGGAGGAATACTGCACTGTACTGTGAACGCGGTTTTACGTCCGTAAACGGAATGCGGAATACGGCGGATGGACCGGTTTTATATCGTAAAGCAGCGGCGGAAAATATTGTACTGTACGCGGTGCAGCGGCGGAGAAATACTGTACTGTACGCAGTGCAGCGGCGGAAAATATTGTACTGTACGCGGTGCAGCGGCAGAGAAATACTGTACTGTACGGTGAACGCGGTTTTCCGTCGTAAACGGAATGCGGAATACGGCGGATGGACCGGATTTACGTCGTAAACGCAGCGGTGGAGGAATACTGCACTGTACTGTGAACGCAGTTTTATGCCGTAAACGGAATGCGGAATACGGCGTAAAGCAGTGGCGGAAAATATTGTACTGTACGCAGTGCAACGGCGGAAAATATTGTACTGTACGCAGTGCAGCGGCGGAAAATATTGTACTGTATGCAGTGCAGTGGCGGAAAATATTGTACTGTACGCAGTGCAGCAGCGGAAAATATTGTACTGTACGCAGTGCAGCGGCGGAAAATATTGTACTGTATGCGGTGCAGTGGCGGAAAATATTGTACTGTACGCGGTGCAGCGGCGGAAAATATTGTACTGTACGCGGTGCAGCAGAGGAAAATATTGTACTGTACGCGGTGCAGCAGAGGAAAATATTGTACTGTACTGTGAACGCGGTTTTACGTCGTAAACGAAATGCAAAACACGGCGGATGGACCGGTTTTACGTCGTACACGTAGCGGCGGAGGAATACTGCACTGTACTGTGAACGCAGTTTTACGCCGTAAACAGAATGCGGAATATGGCGGATGGATCGGTTTTACGCCGTAAAGCAGCGGCGGAAAATATTGTACTGTATGCGGTGCAGCGGCGGAAAATATTGTACTGTACGCGGTGCACCGGCGGAAAATATTGTACTGTACGCGGTGCAGCGGCGGAGGAATACTGTACTGTACTGTAGGGGCCGAGATGGTGTAGAGGCAGGGCAGCCGGCTCAGGATCGGAAGGTCCTGGGTTCGATCCCCGGTCACGGCATATCTCGTTGTGTCCCTGAGCAAGACACTTAACCTCGAGTTGCTCTCGGTAGGACTGGCAGCGCCTTGCATGGCAGGCTACTGCTACCGGTGTATGAATGTGTGTATGATTGGGTGGATGGCTGGTTACTGTGAAGCGCTTTGGGGCCCCTCATAGGGGGGCTGGAAAGCGCTATATAAGTAAGCTCCATTTACCATTTACTGTGAACGCGGTTTTACGTCGTAAACGGAATACAGTACGGCGGATGGACCGAGGATGGCGTCACCAGCATCCCAGTAGGCCATTAACTCTTTTTTCCCTTCATTATGGCTCCCAAACGTATGTGTTTTTTGATAATTATGTAGGGTACTGTGTTAGGATAGGCTAAGTGCTTGGTAATACAGTATTGTACATGTATATGGTGCAGTATGTACGTATTTTCCGACTTACGTAGAAAATTGGTTTACGACGCTGCATAAGAACGGATCTACGTCGTAAGTCGAGGACTACCTGTATTATATAATTCAACTCTAGATGAAAAATCTCAAGCAGGTTACCGGTAGTTTACCACTTTAAAAATAGTGGAATATTTTGAAAAAGTGTAATGTTTGTGTTTGAGGAACAGATCCCCACTCTAGTTCCTGCTGTTTAACAGTATTGATGTCTCAGTGTTGACACCTACTGTTTAAGAGGAGAATTACTGTAGCACATGTGTGTAATAATAATAATAATAATTGTCTAATCTTGTCATCTGCGTATGTTTAAACAGCTGCAAACACAAAAAGTGTGCTTCACTCTAAAAGTCAGTCGGTCAAATTTATTTATAAAAGCACATTTAAAACAGCAGCTGTTACAAATATGCTTGAAAACATAGATCAACTAATTATCCAGAAGGATTATAAAGGTAAACTTTCATCTCATTGCTGAATTACTGAACGAGTATTAATTAAACACATCTGCTGCTGGCAGATTTATTAGTTTTGCGTATTAATAAATTAGTCTCTAAACCAGAGTGACACTAGCAATAACAGCATTGTAAGAGGGGGGACAGTTGAACCCTGAGGCCTCCACCTCTGTTTAATGATGGGCGGTTTATTTTCACAAACATGGCCTCCTTTACTCCTCTCTCAAACCCTCATTCCTCTAGCAAGGATGTGAACAGCTTCATCCCTGAATGAGTGACTGCTGGCCTGGAGATGAGTGTAGACCACAGAGTCCTGACCTGATGAAGTTGCTCTTCTGTACTGGGCCTTCTGTTTAGTTTCCCCGATGTAAGACTGATCACAGCCCTCCTGACTCTGAACAGCATACACAATATTACTCTGTTTGTGCCGGAGGACTGGCTCTTTGGAATGGACCAGTCTTTGCCGTAATGTATTTTGGGGTTTAAAAGCCACTGAGATGTCATTTAAAAAAGAAATGTTTCAATTTCTCTGAAACTCCCACAAGATACAGAATGACCACTGGTCTGGGTTCCTCCTTTTCACCTGATGGCTGGCTGGAGTCATTATTGTGTTGTATTTGGATAAAACATTTATCTGTTATTGCTCAGGTACTGACTTTCTCCTTGTGACAAAGTAGAGGAGAAAGTCCGCTGTCACTCAAAGAGCTCCATCACAGGTGAAACGGCAAAGCTGCGATGATGTCAGAGGGAAAGGAGGTTTTGTACAGATCACATGATATGTGAGTGTAACCTGGAAGGTCAGACAAACACTCTCTTCAGAATGTGGGGCTTGTTTCTGAAAGCTGAACTCTTCGAGTCCTGAGTCTGAGTTCATGGTCAAAAATACAGGTGTGGGTCATTCACAGAGGCAGAAAAAGCTAAACTTATCCAAGGGTTTTACCTGGAATCGTTGGTCTGCAGGCAGAGCACACATAGAGGTCCAGATATCAGATGGGCAGAAAAATCCACCATGGAGGCAAAGGGGAGGATGAAGTGGGTCAGGAACAGTAAAGGAACAAAAACACTGGATTACTTGTTCCATGAGGCATCAGACAATCTGCAGACACTGGGCAGTGCTTAAGAAGCGCAGAGCACAAACAATAAATAAATGAATTAATAAAAGCACAGCACATTTGCTAAATTATTTAAGATAAATTATTTTAAATGATTTAGCACCTGCTGCAGCGAGGCAGACTGGCCATTGGGAGCACTGGGACATTTCCCGGTGGCCTGGCCATTCGCAGAGGGGGACTAAAGGCTCATTCGGGCTTGATTATTTTAAACCATTACTGTACAGTACCGGTATTTAAATTTAAATTGTTTACACAGATGGAGGGAGATTGGGAGTGACACAGGTGATGAGTGTGATTGCAGCGGGGAAGTGGGCGTGGCATAAAGTGGAGATCATGACACTCTGCAGGAGGGGGGTTCTCCCTGCGCCTGTGGGCTGCACACGGGCACAGCAGTTAAAATATTTTATTTTAAATAAAAATTCCATGCCGCTTATGTGGCTCATCCATCAATCAGCCAGTTGTGTGTCATGTCCAATCTTACTTTGATAAACTGCGAAAGAGTGAGTCTGCAAAAGTTGAACCGCATAGTGAGGGACTACAGTAGTCCCTCATTTATTGTGGAGGATCCATACTCTGAAGCCCCTCGATAAATGAAAAACTACCAAGTAGGAATAGTAGTACAAGTAGTAAATATAAGTACTGTATACCGGTGTGTGTGTGTGTGTGTGTGTGTATGAGTTTTAAACCCTTCCCACACTCTTGCAATATTCTAAACAATGTTTCAAAACTAAACGCTCTAAAAGAAGAAAGAATGTCACAATTTCAGCTCTCTGCTTCCATCTGCACTCTTGGCCATGCACACTTCTCCGCTCTGCACGGAGATCAGCTGATCAGCTGCAGGAGGAAGCTTCTCCCACAGCTGTGGGCTGCACACAGGTGCAGCAGGTTCTAAATGATTTAAAATATTTTATTTTAAATTAAAAAATCCATTCATTCATTCATTCATTCAACCTTTATTTATACAGGCTAGCCTCGTTGAGTCACGGGGACTCATTTACAAGAGGGACCTGTCTCACTCACACCAAACAACCATCCACTCTCACACTCACACCTAGGGTCAATTTAGAGTCACCAATCAGCCTAACAAGCATGTTTTTTGGTCTGTGGGAGGAAACCGGAGTACCCGGAGGAAACCCACGCATGCACGGGGAGAACATGCAAACTCCACCCAGAAAGGCCCCGGACCGGGATTTGAACCGGCAACCTTCTCGCTGAGAGGCAGCAGCTCTACCAGTTGTGCCACCGTGCTCCATGCCGATCGTGTGTCTCATCCATCAGTCAGCCATTGTGGGTTATGTCCAATCTTACTTTGAAAAACCGTGAAAGAGCAAGTCCACGAAAAACAAACCGCAAATTAGCGAGGGACTACTGTACTGTATTTTCATGATTGGGCCTTTTAGCTTTGTTTATTCAGTAAAAGTGTGCTGCTCATTTTTATGTTATCAAGGAGCTAAGCTGAACAATATGATCTACTTCGATCTGCTCTTTTTTAAAAACACTTGGAAGGAATTTCAAAAATCTTGTTAAGATGAATTTGCAGTTTTTCCGATTTATTCATTTTAGCTTTTCAAAATATTCATTTGAATTTGAATCACACCTGTTCTTGTAAGGACGGCACCATCTAGTGGGCCTTCCTTGTCTGTACTCCTAGTGTGTCTCATTTACTCAATTAATTCCACCCTTGTCTCGTGCCAGCTGTTTGTAATCACGTCCAGTCTTGTCTGTGTGTATAAGTCTGTCTGAGTCTTGTCCTTTGTCGCGTCGTCGTTGGGTGTTGCCTTGTCCTGTCCTGATCCTGTCTTGGTCCCGTCCCAATTCCGTTTTGTAAGTTTGCTGCCATGTCAGCCTTTTGACATCTTATTATTAAAGTCTCTATTTTTGTAATTCTGAGTCCCTACCTGCGCCACTGGGTTCATTCCTGCCTGAAAATCCTGACAGTTCTTCAGGTCACTTTATAAATACACGTCACATTCATTTAATAACAAGTCTGAAACTGTGTTTGTTAACAATCAGGTTTATGATATCTAAACTCTATAAAGACATAGATCAGTTTCATATTACTGAACATATTTACAGATTATAATCTTTTTGGAATATTTCTTCCCATGTTGTCGACCAACCAGTGTGTCGTCAAGCCATTGTATAGAAGAATAATATGTCATAGTTTGTGGTAAAAACCACAGTGATTCTGTGTTAGTGTCTTCAAACATACAGTGTAATTGTTGCCATTGTATTTAAAAATTGAAATACACAAGATTGGCTCCTTTTACTTTATCCATAATACAGTATTTTATGTTAATGAGAGATAATGGAGGATAACTGTGGCTTAAATTAAGATTTAATTTGTGTATTAATCACTCGTCGTTTGTTCCAGCGGTTGTCTTCCTTCACCTTATCCTTTAAAGAGGAACTTACCCCACTGTGAAACGATAGCTCCGCCCCAAGACCAGATTTAAAAAATGCAAAGTGGGTGTGACAAAAGACATTGCCTAAAGGAGGGGGAGGTGGTGGGGGGTTAGAGCGAGGAGGTGTGGCCAGGACGAGAGATCGCTAATCCAACTCCCGATCTCTGCAGGGGAGTGGCTCTGCTTGAACCACTTTTATACTCGCGCAGCAGAGGATGTGATGACAGAGTGTACAAGACACGTCAGAGTGAACAGTCGTTGACCAATAAGAAAATTAGGCTGCAGTACCACAGTTCAACCCATAGGATTAGTGTAAACACGTTTTTAGACCAAATATTGCCGATTTGAACAAATACGCACAAAAACATGAAAATTAACACAGACATAGTGCTATACAACATTTTACACACATTCTAGGGAGTTTATCAGATTAAAAAAAGTTAATTTTGGGGTAAGTTCCTCTTTAAAGCACCTCCTGCGAGCAGCAGACTGAGATATTATCCGAGAGGAGGTGATGAGTTTAACAGATGATGGACAGCTGGAAAATCAAATTTGTGCCAAAACCTTTAAATTGTTGACAAGTCCAGGAAATGGACTCTTCATGTTTTTCCAGGCCGAGACTTCATGAAGTTTACAAAGCTGCAGCAGCGTTGTGTGTATTCAGGGCAGCTCTGGGCAGTCACAGGGTCAGCTGTACTCCCACAGGACAGGAAACAGCCAATGAAGAAGTGTGGACACCCCCACTCTTCCCTCCTCTTTTGATTCAGCGGCCCTGAGAGAGGAAGTAGAGTATGGGAGAGACGCTGATGTTTCTGACAGCTGATGGAGTTAACCAGCAGAGCTGCTGACATGAATCTGTCTCCAGACTGTCAGAACGAGACCTTCGCTCCCTCATCTGACATGTCAGCAAAGACCCGGAGTGGAGGGAAGTGGCGGCTGCACGTCCTGTAAGAGATCTGACTTTTTTCTGTTTGCTCGCGTTTCTTTTTGCCTGAAAGAGGGAAATCTGCTCATGAGCAAAGTAGATTTGAGTGGAGCTGCTCTCCAACCAGAGCTTCTGACTGAATGAGCTGCAGTTTGTCTCAGTTTAGCTGTTGTTGTTGTTTTTGTCAGTCTGCTGGCTGAAGGTGCTAAGTGTTGGGATTTTTAAGACATGAAGCAAACAGAGGATCATCTGAGTGTGTTGATGGGTTTTAGTGGTTAAAGTCAAAGTCAACTTTATTGTCAGAACTGCAATATGTACAGGACATACACAGGATTGAAATTGCGTTTCTCTCAGTCCCTCGGTGCAACAGTAACCATTTAAACACTAAAACACTGAAACATTTAATAAACATAAGCATAAAATAGTAAAAATGTAACACTGTCCTGAGTTTTTGCATAGTAGTATAAAAGTATGAAAATTTACACCAACACTAAAACTAAAACTAAAACACTAAACATTTAATGAACATAAGCATAAAATGAAATGATAAAAGTGTAATACTGTCCTGAGTTTTTGCATAGTAGTATAAAAAAAATAAAGAGTACCGGTATAAAAAGTAATAAAAAGTATATCTATAAAATAAACTGAAGGTTCTAGCATTGACATTTGCAAAGAGTGGCAAAGCAGCATATGAGTTACTGTACACAGTATAGGTATGAGGTAGTAGTTCATTCATTCATTCATTCAACCTTTATTTATACAGGCTAGCCTCGTTGAGTCACGGGGACTCATTTACAAGAGGGACCTGTCTCACTCACACCAAACAACCATCCACTCTCACACTCACACCTAGGGTCAATTTAGAGTCACCAATCAGCCTAACATGCATGTTTTTTGGTCTGTGGGAGGAAACCGGAGTACCCGGAGGAAACCCACGCATGCACGGGGAGAACATGCAAACTCCACCCAGAAAGGCCCCCGGACCGGGATTTGAACCGGCAACCTTCTCGCTAAGAGGCAGCAGCTCTACCAGTTGTGCCACCGTGCTGCCAGTAGTTGATGTTGGTATAGAGGCAAAAGTGGCATATGCAGTAAGGCACATTGGGCATCCTTAAATAAGGCTGGTCAGAGAATACTGTGTATGTATCAGCAGTGGTGTAGATATAAAAGTAGTGTAAATGTAAACAGTAGTAATAAATGTAAACAGTATTAATAAATGTAAACAGTGAATGTAAACAGTAGTATGACTATAGGCAGTGATGTAATACAAACATTAGTGCAAATATGAGAAGTAGTGCAAACTGAATGAGCACATGACCGAGAGTTTAGTGAATAACCCGTTTGATGACACAGAGTCCAGTGTTAAAATCTTTGTGTTGTGTGGTAATGTGTGAGAAAGTTTTTTGTGTTAAGGCAGTTCAAATGGGAGGGGAGGCAGAGCAGGCAGAGTGTTTAGCATCCTGACTGCCTGATGAACAGAGCTGTCTCTCAGTCTGCTGGTTCGAGCCTGGAGACTTCTCAGTCTCCTCCCTGATGGCAGCAGTCTGAAGCAGCTGTGTAGTGGGTGTGTGGGATCACCTGCCATGCAGAGGGCTTTCCGAGTGAGGCGGTTGCTGTGTAAGTCCTGCAGTGAGGGGAAGGAGGTGCCGACGATCTTCTCAGCTGCTCTCACGATGCGCTGGAGGCTCTTGCGGCAGGATGCAGTACATGCACCAAACCACACAGTGATGCAGCTGGTCAGGACACTTTCTATGGCACCTCTGTAGAAGGTGCACATGATGGGGGTTGAAGCTCCAGCCCTTTTCAGCTTGCGGAGAAAGTAGAGACGCTGGTGAGCCTTCTTGGCCAGTGATGCAGTGTTCCTGCTCCAGGACAGGTCCTTTGAGACGTGCACTCCCAGGAACTTGGTGCTGTCTACTCTCTCCACTGCGGTGCTGTTGATGGTCAGAGGGGCATGTTGGGCATCCCTCTTCCTGAAGTCCACAACAATCTCCTTTGTCTTCTCCACGTTGAGAGTGAGATTGTTGTGTCCGCACCACAAGGCCAGGCGGCTCACCTCGTTCCTGTAGTCCGTCTCATCGTTGTTGCTGATGAGACCTACCACTGTTGTGCCCCGCTTTGAAGGCAGCATTCCTGGCTTTCAGGAGTCTGTAAACCTCAGCTGTCAGCCATGGCTTCTGATTAGCCCGAACAGTGATGGTCTTGAGGTTGGTTACATCATCAATGCACTTGGTGATGTATGAACATACAGTGTCTGAGTACTCCTGGAGACATGTGTTGTTGTTTGTGGTAGCAGCTTCTTTGAACATACTCCAATCTGTGGTGTCAAAACAGTCCTGGAGTGCCTCTGAAGACCCCTCTGGCCACACTCGTATCTGCTTGCGGACTGGTTTTGTGACTTTCACCAGTGGCCTGTATGCTGGCTTTAGCATAACACAGATATGGTCAGAAGCACCAATGTGGGGGAGGGGGAGGGCTCTGTAGGCATTTTTCATGGTGGTGTAAACTTGGTCCAGTGTGTTGTTTCCTCTTGTTGCAAAGTTTATGTTTCTGTATGTTTTTGGAAATACACTCTTTAAATCTGCTTGGTTGAAATCACCAGCCGTGATGAGAAAAAGTAAGTTTTGTTTCCTGTATGATTTAATGAAACATCTGAAGAGCAGAGTTTTATTTAATCTGTCTCACCGACGCTCCGAAACTCAAAAGTTTGTAATTAGTTTGTATTAAAAAGCAGAAACTTTTCTGTGTGTGACTTTTGTATCTGATGAGTTGTTTGTCTCTGATCAGTGTTTCAGTCTTGATGTGTGCTGCTTCGATTTCTTTTACATTTTTAATAAAAAAAAACTGAAACTGCCATAAATATAATTTAAAGCACAGTCACTATTCATTTTTTAACTTATTAATTCATAAAGTAATTTAGTTTTATGTGTATAAACTGTAACCAGAAGTATGCAGTGACTCAAATGTGCTCATTTCTCTTTTAAGGTTTGTCTCGCTTCCTCAACATCAGTCCACCTCATATGCACACTTCTTTATATCAGGACCAAATAATCCATAATGTGTTTTTACTTCCCTCCTGTTTCGTTTCATTTCATTTATTTATATATTTAAAAAAATCTGCAAATGTATCAATATTTCTGTCTTTCACAGCAAAAGTGCCAGAATTGCTTGTTAGCTTAAATCCATCTGTTGTTCTTAGGCAGGTAAAATAAATTAAGAGTCAGAGAGTCTTTATTGTCATTTGCACCGCATGTGGTACATGTGATGAAATGAGATTATGTACACAGGGTCCCAGTTACATCCAACAACAAAATGTAAGAGAAAAACAGTAATAACATCTAGGATTAACTAAGAAAAACATCAACTAGAAATACACTAAGCCCTAATGTAATAGAAAAACATCATTATAAACAGCAGCACGAACATGAGTCTGTATGAGCAGATGGTCACAGATGAACACAGCAACAAGAAAACAGATCAGCATCAGCATGATGTGATATTTCACAGTGATTATTCTTATTATTTATTTATTCATGAGTCTAACAGCCTCAGGGTAGAAGCTGTTCCTCAGTCTAGTGGTTCTACATTTGATGCTCCTCAACCTCCGTCCTGAGGGGAGTGGGGCAAAGAGTGAGTGTGCTGGGTGAGTGGGGTCTTTCATGATGCAGGTGGCTCTTTTCCTGCATCTGGAGGTGTAAATGTCTGTGATGGTGGGGAGACTGACTCCAACAGACTTCTGTGCAGCCTTCACCACTCTCTGTAGAGCTTTTCTTTCTGCAGCTGTGCAGCCTCCATGCCACACGTTGATGCTGGAGCACAGGATGCTCTCCACTGCACACCTGTAGAAGGAGGTGAGGACTGAGCTTCTCAGACCAGCTCGTCTCAGCCGTCTGAGGAAGTAGAGTCTCTGATGACCTTTCTTGATCAGGCTGGTGGTGTTGTTGCTCCAGCTGAGGTTATCATTCATGTGTACAC
>JBBPBX010046325.1:0-16894 GCA_038048925.1 Garcialebias charrua | reverse complement strand
TAATGTTACTGTGAGTTAACTGGAGCAGAAAAGTATTGTTTTAATTAGACTGTTCACAAACTGCTGAGGCAGACAGACAGAAAAAACAGACAGGCAGACAGATAGACAGACAGGCAGACAGATAAACGGACAGACAGACAGATAAACGGACAGACAGACAGATAAACGGACAGACAGACAGATAAACGGACAGACAGACAGATAAACGGACAGACAGACAGATAAACGGACAGACAGACAGATAAACAGACAGACAGGACAGACAGATAAACAGTCTGACAGACAGACAGACAGACAGACACAGACAGATAAACAGGTAGACAGACAGATAAACAGACAGGTAGACAGACAGACAGATAAACAGACAGACGGACAGATTAACAGAAAGACAGACAGATAAACAGACAGACAGGTAGAAAGACAGATAAACAGACAGGTAGACAGAGATAGACAGACTGACAGATAAACAGGTAGACAGACAGATAAACAGACAGGCAGACAGGTAGACAGACAGATAAACAGACAGGTAGACCGACAGACAGAGAGGTAGACAGACATATAAACAGACAGACAGACAGACAGGTAGACAGACAGATAAACAGTCTGACAGACAGATAAACAGATAAACAGACAGACGGACAGATTAACAGACAGACAGACAGATAAACAGACAGACAGATAAACAGACAGACAGATAAACAGACAGATAAAAAGACAGACAGACAGGTAGACAGACAGATAGACAGGTAGACAGACAGATAAACAGACAGACAGACAGACAGGTAGAAAGACAGATAAACAGACAGGTAGACAGACAGATAGACAGACAGATAAACAGACAGGCAGACAGATAAACGGACAGACAGACAGGTAGACAGACAGATAAACAGACAGACAGACAGGTAGACAGACAGATAAACAGACAGACAGACAGGTAGAAAGACAGATAAACAGACAGGTAGACAGACAGATAAACAGACAGGCAGACATATAAACAGACAGACAGACAGATAAACAGACAGACAGGTAGACAGACAGATAAACAGTCTGACAGACAGACAGATAAACAGACAGACGGACAGATTAACAGACAGACAGACAGATAAACAGACAGACAGATAAACAGACAGATAAACAGACAGACGGACAGATTAACAGACAGACAGACAGATTAACAGACAGACAGACAGATAAACAGACAGACAGATAAACAGACAGATAAACAGACAGACAGGCAGACAGGTAGACAGACAGATAAACAGTCTGACAGACAGACAGATAAACAGACAGACGGACAGATTAACAGACAGACAGATAAACAGACAGACAGATAAACAGACAGACAGACAGATAAACAGACAGACGGACAGATTAACAGACAGATAAACAGACAGACAGATAAACAGACAGATAAACAGACAGACAGACAGACAGACAGACAGGTAGACAGACAGATAAACAGACAGACAGATAAACAGACAGATAAACAGACAGACAGACAGACAGGTAGAAAGACAGATACACAGACAGGTAGACAGACAGATAGACAGAGAGATAAACAGACAGACAGATAAACGGACAGACAGACAGACAGACAGGTAGACAGACAGATGAACAGACAGACAGACAGACAGACAGGCAGACAGATAAACAGACAGACAGGTAGACAGACAGATAAACAGACAGACAGACAGACAGACAGGTAGACAGACAGATAAACAGACAGACAGATAAACAGACAGATAAACAGACAGACAGACAGACAGGTAGAAAGACAGATACACAGACAGGTAGACAGACAGATAGACAGAGAGATAAACAGACAGACAGATAAACGGACAGACAGACAGACAGACAGGTAGACAGACAGATGAACAGACAGACAGATGAACAGACAGACAGACAGACAGACAGACAGACAGACAGGCAGACAGATAAACAGACAGACAGGTAGACAGACAGATAAACAGACAGACAGACAGACAGACAGGTAGACAGACAGATAAACAGACAGACAGACAGACAGGTAGACAGACAGATAAACAGACAGGCAGACAGGTAGACAGACATATAAACAGACTGACAGACAGACAGGTAGACAGACAGATAAACAGACAGACGGACAGATAAACAGACAGACAGATAAACAGATATATAAACAGACAGACAGATAAACAGACAGACAGATAAACAGACAGACAGGTAGAAAGACAGATACACAGACAGGTAGACAGACAGATAGACAGACAGATAAACAGACAGGCAGACAGATAAACGGACAGACAGACAGGTAGACAGACAGATAAACAGACAGACAGACAGACAGACAGACAGGTAGACAGACAGATAAACAAACAGACAGACAGGTAGACAGACAGATAAACAGACAGGCAGACAGGTAGACAGACAGACAGATAAACAGACAGACAGACAGACAGGTAGACAGACAGATAAACAGACAGGCAGACAGACAGGTAGACAGACAGATAAACAGACAGACAGATAGGTAGACAGACAGATAAACAGACAGGCAGATAAACAGACAGACAGACAGGTAGACAGACTGATAAACAGACAGGCAGATAAACAGACAGACAGACAGGTAGACAGACTGATAAACAGACAGGCAGATAAACAGACAGACAGACAGGTAGACAGACAGATAAACAGACAGGCAGATAAACAGACAGACAGTTTACCACATCAGACAGCCTTCAGACATTCTGTGACAGACTGTTTTATATTACTGTTTGTTTTATATTAATATTTTATATTAATGTTTTATATTACTGTTTTATATTAATGTTTTTGTTGTAAACAATTACTGAAAACGTACTCAAATTCAGACCAAGGCTGAGAAGGATCACAGACACAGGTAAACAGTTAAGTGAGTTTATTTACAGTGCTGGGGTAAAGGAAGTCAGGGTTCCTGGAAGGAAAGGGGGAAAAAGATTAATGATGATGTTTGGGGAATATTGCAGTTTTAGTGTTTAATTAAGTCTCTCTCTTACAGAAGGAACTTGGAGGAGGCAGACCAGAGGGAGGAGGTGAGTGTCCATCAGGTGAGTAATTCCTTGTATTTATCCAAGAGTCCCAAGTAGTGTCTTGCAGGTGGCAGCTGGTGGAGGAGTGTCAGGCTGGAGGACAGAGTTTTCTCAAAGAAGGAGTCCAGTTTGGAGGCAGCTTGTCCAGTTTGGGTTCCAGAGGTGAGTCACAGATTTGTCTTGAAAACACAGGGAGACATAAGCTGGTTAAACATAAGTTCACAAAGGAGAACATTAAAATGGCTGTCTCACAGTACCCAAGGTGACTGAATGATTCAGCAAAGACTGGAACCTCCTCCAAGGCTTAAATAGCAGCTGGACTCGTTAACCGGATTGGCAACAGCTGGTTACCCAGGAACTCCCATCTCCAACACTCAGCAACTGCAAGGTGAGTTCTCACATACACACAAACACAAACCCAACAGTACCCCCCCCTCAAACATCGCCTCCAGGCGATCAAAGGCGCTTGTCAGGATGTCTCACAAAAAAGTCAGTGATGAGACCAGGATCCAAGATGAAGGACCTGGGAATCCAAGATCTCTCCTCGGGGCCGTAACCCTCCCAATCAACCAAAAACTGATGTCCACGACCCCGTCTCCGAACATCCAGGAGTCGACGAACGGTGAACACAGTCTGATCATCAACCACACGAGGGGGTGGACGATCGAGGTCGGAAGGATTCAAAGGATCCTCCACATAGGGCTTGAGTTGGGACACGTGGAAGGTGGGATGAACACGCATAGAGCGAGGGAGCCGAAGTTTAACAGCAGAGGGGTTAACAATTTTGACAACAGGAAAAGGTCCAATAAACCGAGGTCCCAGTTTTCTGGAGGTGTCCTTGAGGGAGATGTTCTGAGTGGAGAGCCATACCTTCTGTCCCACAGCGTACAGAGGAGCCGGAATACGGCGACGATCAGCCCACCTCCTGGTTTGTTCACGGGACCGAAGAAGAGCCTCCTTGGTCTGCCTCCAGATGCGTCTGCAACGTCGTAGGTGGTACTGGACAGAGGGGACAGACACGTCAACCTCCTGGTGGGGAAACAGTGGAGGCAGGTAACCCAGAGATGCTTCAAAAGGAGAGAGGCCCGTAGCCGAGGACGTGTGAGTATTATGGGCATACTCAACCCAGGGGAGAAGAGAGGACCAATCAGCAGGGTTATTGTCAATGACACAGCGAATAGAGGACTCAAGTTCTTGGTTGCATCTTTCAGACTGACCGTTGGTTTGGGGATGATAACCAGAAGACAAGCTCACCGAGGCACCAAGGGCTTGACAGAAAGCCTTCCAAACTTGAGACACAAATTGGGGACCACGATCCGAGACGATGTCACAAGGAATGCCGTGAAGTCGAAAGACATGCTGGACCATGAGGTGAGCGGTCTCCAGAGCAGAGGGGAGTTTAGTTAATGGAACAAAATGTGCAGCTTTAGAGAATCTGTCAACAATGGTAAGGATGACGGTGTTACCTTCAGAAGGGGGTAAACCCGTCACGAAGTCCAGAGCAATGTGGGACCAAGGACGACCAGGAACAGCAAGGGGCCTGAGGAAACCCGCAGGAGGTTGATGGGTGCTTTTATTTCGAGCACAAACAGCACATGCAGCGACAAAACGCTTGACATCACGGGGAAGGGTAGGCCACCAGAAGTGCCGCTTGGTGAAGGAAGTCATGCGATTGACACCAGGATGGCAGGAGAACTTCGAACAGTGAACCCATTGCAGGACCTGGCTGACCACAGACACGGGAACAAACAAACGATTAGGTGGACCAGTACCAGGATCAGGTTCAGTCTGTTGAGCTTGAATGATGTCCCTCTCGATCCCCCAGGAGGTGGCACCAACAACACAGGTGCGAGGGAGAATGGCCTCAGTGGTCTCGGCGGAATCTGTAGACGAGAATTGTCTGGACAGGGCATCAGGCTTAACATTCTTGGACCCAGGGCGATAAGTGATAGAAAAATTGAACCTGGTGAAAAACAGGGACCACCTGGCCTGTCTCGGGTTCAGTCGTTTGGCACTCCGTAGATAAGAAAGGTTCTTATGGTCGGTGAGAACAATAAAAGGCAGGTTGGACCCCTCTAACCAATGCCTCCATTCCTCGAGAGCCAATTTGATGGCCAACAATTCCCGATTTCCCACGTCGTAGTTGGCCTCAGAAGGAGAAAGGCGGCGAGAAAAAAATGCACAAGGGTGGACCTTGCCATCAACAGGGGACCTCTGCGAGAGAACAGCACCCACGCCGGTGTCCGAGGCGTCAACCTCAACAATGAACTGCAAACTGGTGTCAGGATGGGTTAGAACAGGGGCAGAGGAAAAAAGTCCCTTGAGTTTGATGAAGGCCTCTTCAGCCTCCCTGTTCCAAGAGAAAATACGGAGAGAAGAGGTGAGTTTGGTTAATGGACACACAACTTGACTGAAGTTCCTGATGAAACGGCGATAAAAGTTGGCGAAGCCCAGGAAGCGTTGGAGTTGTTTGCGGTTCAGAGGAGTGGGCCAGTCCATCACAGCCTTGACCTTCTCCGAGTCCGTCCAGACCTGTCCACTCTTAAACACAAATCCCAAAAAGGCAACAGAGGGCACACTGAACTCACACTTCTCAGCTTTGACGAAGAGTTGGTTCTCAAGCAGCCGCTGGAGAACAGCCCGAACATGTTGTGTGTGTTGTTGAGGGTCCTTGGAGAAGATCAGGATGTCGTCCAGGTAAACGAAGACAAACTGAGACAAAAAATCCCTCAGTACATCGTTGACCAAGGCCTGAAACACAGCAGGAGCATTTGACAACCCAAAAGGCATCACTAGATATTCAAAATGTCCAAAAGGGGTTCTGAAGGCAGTCTTCCATTCGTCCCCTTCTTTCATACGAACCAGGTGATAAGCGTTCCGGAGGTCAAGCTTAGTGAAAATAGAAGCCTCCCTGAGTTGCTCGTAAATGGACTCGATAAGAGGTAGAGGATATTTATTCTTAATGGTGATCTGGTTCAGTTCTCTGTAATCTATACAAGGCCGTAACGTTTTATCCTTCTTGGCGACGAAGAAAAACCCAGCTCCAACTGGGGACGTCGAAGGACGAATAATGCCTGAGGATAAAGATGCGTCAATATATTCCCTCATAGTTTGCTTCTCAGGACCAGACAGATTATACAGACGGCAGGAAGGTAAGGGAGCACCAGGTAGTAAATCTATGGAACAGTCATATGGCCTGTGGGGAGGTAATGAGAGAGCTCGGGATTTGCTGAACACCGGGGCCAGGTCATGGTAACTGGTTGGAATAGATGACAAATCCACCACCTCATCTTCATAACAAGGCGGAGGAGAGGAGGAGATTGCAGATTTAAGGCAGTTGGAGGAACAATAATGACTCCATGAAACTATCTGGTTATGAGACCAGTCAATTTGAGGGTTATGTTTTCTGAGCCAGGGAAATCCTAATATAACTTGAGGGGTCTCTGAATGAAAAACAAAAAATTCACTCTGTTCATGATGGTTGCCAGATACAATGATTTTTAAAGAGGTGATCTTATGGGAAATAGTGGAAATGGACTGACCGGTGAGCGCTGTCATAGAGAGGGGTTGATGTAAACTGTCCAGAGGGATAGAAAGTTGTTCCACCACACAGTCACTGACTAGATTCTGTTCAGCTCCAGAATCAATTAAAGCCTGCACGGGGAGATTAATGTTATTGTAACAAACTGCAGATTGAAGAGTCAGACGGTTCTCAGGAGAAATGTTTGAAGCGCCCACCAGTATCTCCTGTTTTACTGGTGAGAATGGCCTTTTAAACGAAGAGAACATGTAGCAATGAAGTGCCCCTTCTTCCCACAATATAAGCATTCTTTAGCTGAAAGACGCTTCTGTCTCTCCTCAGGGGTGAGGCGGGTACGTCCAATTAACATAGGCTCTGATGAATCAGGTTCATTCACAGGATTACATATTGGACTGCGGCTTACCGGATCCGGAAGTGGAGTCACGGAAGTGGAAGGACCCTGGGATTTGTAGTCCAACAATCCCCGATATTCTCTGTGGCGATCGTCAATGCGGATGGATAAATCAATTAGATCGTTTAAGTTGTCAGGTTCATTCACAAGGGCCAACTGATTCTTAATGTGATCATTGAGGGCATTGACGAATACTCCCCGTAGAGCGAGGTCCTCCCATCCGGCCTGTCTGGCCACAATCCGGAAGTGGAGAGCGAAGTCCGCCGCAGATTGGTTCCCCTGGCGTAGCGCCATTAGCCTCTTGGAAGCTGTCTCCTGGTGCAGCGGTCGCTCGAAAACTCTCTGAAAGTCGTTGTAAAAAGTGGAAAAGGTACAGTCACTTACAGAAATGGAACCAAAGTAAGCATCAGCCCACCTTAAGGCCTCTCCTTGTAGGGCGGAAACTATGTAGGATATGCGGGACGAGTCGGAGGAATAGGTTCGTGGAGCTCTGCTAAAGGCTAGATTACATTGTAGCATAAACCCACCAAAATGTTCAGTTTTACCAGAAAATAGTTGACTGGGTTTCATCTCGGGCTCACGCACAGAGTATTGGGTTGGTGGCTCTGGGGATTGTGCAGCAGAGGCAGTGTTGGTAATTCCGGTGTGGGAAGGAGGAGATCTCTGCTCTCCCAGCTTGTGGACCATTCCACCCAGTTTAGTCAAGTTCTCTGAGATAGTTTGTTGTTGGCTCTGAATCTGTTGAAACATGTTTTGGGTTGCAGTTAGTCGTTGTTCTTGGGAAAGAATAGCTTCTCTTAATTGATCCATCTCAGTCTGGTCGTGAGTACTCATGTTATGGCTGAATCATTCTGTTGTAAACAATTACTGAAAACGTACTCAAATTCAGACCAAGGCTGAGAAGGATCACAGACACAGGTAATCAGTTAAGTGAGTTTATTTACAGTGCTGGGGTAAAGGAAGTCAGGGTTCCTGGAAGGAAAGGGGGAAAAAGATTAATGATGATGTTTGGGGAATATTGCAGTTTTAGTGTTTAATTAAGTCTCTCTCTTACAGAAGGAACTTGGAGGAGGCAGACCAGAGGGAGGAGGTGAGTGTCCATCAGGTGAGTAATTCCTTGTATTTATCCAAGAGTCCCAAGTAGTGTCTTGCAGGTGGCAGCTGGTGGAGGAGTGTCAGGCTGGAGGACAGAGTTTTCTCAAAGAAGGAGTCCAGTTTGGAGGCAGCTTGTCCAGTTTGGGTTCCAGAGGTGAGTCACAGATTTGTCTTGAAAACACAGGGAGACATAAGCTGGTTAAACATAAGTTCACAAAGGAGAACATTAAAATGGCTGTCTCACAGTACCCAAGGTGACTGAATGATTCAGCAAAGACTGGAACCTCCTCCAAGGCTTAAATAGCAGCTGGACTCGTTAACCGGATTGGCAACAGCTGGTTACCCAGGAACTCCCATCTCCAACACTCAGCAACTGCAAGGTGAGTTCTCACATACACACAAACACAAACCCAACAGTTTTATATTAATGTTTTATATTAATGTTTTATATTACTGTTTTATATTAATGTTTTATATTAATGTTTTATATGAATGTTTTATATGAATGTTTTATATGAATGTTTTATATGAATGTTTTACCTCGGAGCCCTCCGCTTCATCAGACTGGTTCTGCAGGGCCCAGTTTCAGCCGTTCTGGTCGGTTAATCAAACCTAAAATGCGGGACTAGTGATGGACCTTACTGGGTGTTCTGGGGGGACGTGTGTGGTGGACCACTAGGGGGCTCTACTCACACACGTCCCCCCAGAACACCCAGTAAGGTCCATCACTAGTCCTGCATTTTAGGTTTGATTAACCGACCAGAACGGCTGAACCTGGGCCCTGCAGAACCAGTCTGATGAAGCGGAGGGCTCCGAGGAGGGCCTGCAGAAGATTCGGGCTCCAATGGACGTTGAGAGTCTCTGGCAGGGGGACAGCAGTCCATTAACAATGTGGATGGAGGTCTGCGTTCAGAAACAAACTGCGGGCCCCGGTCTGATGTAATGTCTGAAGGGGGGCCAAAACGCGCCACCCAGGTAGACAAAAATGCCCGGGCCACCACTGCAGATGTCGTGGATGTCAAAGGAACCACCTCAGGCCACCTGGTGGTCCGGTCTATCATAGTCAGCAGATGAGTAAAACCTTGTGATGGAGGCAGAGGGCCCACCAGGTCTACGTGCACATGATCAAACCGCCGACCTGGGATGGAGAAGGGTTCCAAAGGTGCTTTGGTGTGCCTGTTAACCTTAGCGCGCTGGCATGGGACACACGCTGCTGCCCACTCCTTAACTGCTTTACGCAGACCGGGCCAAACAAACTTTGAACTGACCAGTTTCACCGAGGCTCTAACACCTGGATGAGAAAGGGAATGTAAGGAGTCAAAAACGCGGCGTCGCCATGAAACTGGAACCAGGGGGCGGGGCCTGCCAGTAGAAACATCACAGAGCAGGAGGGGACCTCCGTCATTCACCTGCCGTTCCTCCAACTCGAGGCCCGTGGGCCCGGACTGGAGCTCGAGTATTTCTGCGTCGCTACGTTGGTCCGCAGCCATAGCAGAAAAATCGATGCCAACGTATACGGGAGAGATCAGCACCCGGGAGAGACAGTCGGCCACCACGTTGGATTTTCCAGCCACATGCTGAATGTCTGTAGTAAATTCAGACACCGCTGCGAGGTGGCGTTGCTGGCGAGCAGACCAGGGGTCAGAAATTTTTGACATCGCAAACACCAAGGGTTTGTGGTCAACATATGCAGTGAACCGGCGGCCCTCCAGGAAAAACCTGAAATGGCGTGTGGCCAGGTAAAGCGCCAGCAACTCTCTGTCAAAAACACTGTATTTCAGCTCATTGTCCCGCAGCGTACGGCTGAAAAATGCAAGCGGCTGCCAAACCCCGGAAACCTGCTGTTCTAACACAGCCCCCACCGCAACATCAGATGCGTCGGTTGTTAAAGCTATTTGCGCCGCTGGGGATGGATGGGCCAAAAGGGCAGCAGTGGCCAGTGCAGCTTTAGCATCACCAAATGCCTGTAGGCGTTCTGGTGTCCAGTCCACGCTGTCGTTGGGCTTTTTCTTTTTCAGCGCTCCATAGAGCGGACGCAGCAGTTGTGCTGCCCTGGGGAGGAAACGGTTATAGAAGTTAACCATTCCCAAAAATTCTTGTAGCGCTTTAACAGACTGGGGCTGTGGGAAATCGGACACCGCCTGCACTTTGTTTGGTAACGGGACGGCACCACTGGCAGAAATGCGGTGGCCCAAAAAGTCAATGACTGGCAGCCCAAACTGGCATTTTGCTGTATTTACAATCAGGCCATGTGCTGCCAGGCGCTGAAAAACCTCACGGAGGTGGGACAAGTGCTGCTCAGCCGAGCTGCTAGCCACCAGGACGTCATCCAGGTACACAAATACGAAGGACAGACCCCTTAGGACTGAATCCATCAACCGCTGAAATGTTTGTGCTGCACCTTTAAGACCAAAAGGCATGCGCAAAAACTCAAACAGGCCGAAAGGCGTGATAACAGCGGTCTTAGGGACATCCTCCACATGCACAGGAACCTGGTGGTACCCCCGTACTAAATCTACTTTAGAAAAAATGGAGGTCCCAGCCAGGTGCACTGAAAAATCCTGGATGTGGGGGATGGGATAACGATCGTTCTCTGTGATGTTATTAAAGGGGACCACAGATTGCTTTTTAAAATTTTTATGGTATTTCTTTGGGGTTAAAAAACAGTGTTCATTCAATTTAATACACAAAATAATTCTTAGATAATCAATTATACCCTTTTTAATTCTGCCATTTTTAACTTTCGTTTTGAACGACCGGTTTATGATGAGGAGGTCTTGTGGCACGCCCTTCAAAGATCTGCTTACATTAACTCCGCCCTCCAAAGGCAGACGAGGAAGTCTGAACTCACGTTACTGCACGTTTCTTTTGCCTCCTTCTGACTCTCCCTCCCTCTGACTCTCCCTCCCTCTGACTCTCCCTCCTTCTGCCTGTGGCGCAGCTGTAGGGGAGCAAAGCACACACACACACAAGCACAGCAGCACAGCGGGGGCTTTTTTATCTGCGTCCCTCCGAGGAGCACGTGCGGGCCGGCACACACACACATACACACACACACTCACAGCGGGCTTTCTTTTTATCAACACTACCTGACGCTCTGATGGAATTAAATAGGAGCTCCAAGTGATCTTGGCTCAGGCTGAACCTGTATGTGAGGACACACACACACGCGCACACACGGGTTTGGTTGCGTTAAGTAGTCTGTCCTGCTAATGACACATAAACCAACACACACACACACACACACAGAAACATGCGCATCTGTTCCCATCTGAAAACTATCAATTTTAAATCCATTATCTGCGCCACGAGGGTCAGAGAGTTAGCTGGCTAGACTCTGTGACATTTTTAGCCATGAAATCAGGAAAAACAACCGTCAACTCTTTTATACTGGAGTGGGTTGAGCCGCACCAGGGGTTGCTAGGTGAGGGGGCTGGACTCAGGTTCGAGGTGGGTTGTCCTCGCGCCTGTGACGTAACAGGCGCGATGATTTCAAACCGAAACCTATCTTATCACAGTTAAATAAATCTACTTAGAGTAAATAAACCACTGGGTGCATTTTTTTGGCCTTAGGACTGTTTTTTTATGGAGTAAATACCCAAAGTTGAGTAAAAAAAACATTAAAAAGTGAATTTTGAATATGTGGTCCCCTTTAAGGCGGCGGAAATCCCCACATGGTCGCCATTTGCCATCTGCCTTGGGCACCATGTGGAGGGGGGAGGCCCACGGACTGTTTGAGCGCTGCACGATGCCTAAACGCTCCATGTTAGCAAACTCTTCCTGTGCTATTGCTAGCTTAGTAGCATCAAGGCGGCGTGCACGTGCGAACACCGGGGGGCCCGTTGTGGGAATATAATGTTCGACCCCATGTTTTGTGTTTGTGTTTGCAAAATCAGGAACAGTCAGCGAGGGGAATTCAGACAATAAACGCTGAAACACATTACCCGAAGCTAAAAAGTTAGCATGCATTAAAGGCCCAGCTCCTCGCGTCTCACAAGGCAGTGACGAAAAAGACACAGCGTCGATCAAACGTCTGTTAGCTAAATCAACCAGGAGCCCGTGAGCACAAAGAAAATCAGCCCCTAAAATAGGGACTGAGCTAGCAGCTACCACAAAGTTCCACTGGAAGTCCCGTTCATGGAAACGAACAGTCACCAACCTTTCGCCAAACGTCTTGATGGGATAGCCGTTAGCCGCGGTTAGCTGCGGCCCGCAGCCTTCTGCTAACCTGTCGGAGCCAGTCGGGGGAACGAGGCTCTTCTGCGAGCCGGAGTCCACCAGGAACCGCCTCCCCGACCTCGAGTCTTCGATGAAAAGCAGCCTTTCCTTGTCGCCAACGGCCGCGACTGCTAGCGGCTGCTGGCGTTCTCGTTTCCCTGCGGCTTGACTGCACGGTGGGACGCACCGTCGTGCTTTGGCGCCAAAACGCTGGTGGTAGAAACAAAGTGCGGCCCCTGACCGCCTGCGGGCGACTCCTGCTACGACCACTGGCTCGTCCGGCGCTGAGGGCGATGCTCGAAGCTCGGGCGTCGCTGGAGATCCGGGGACCGCCGCTTGGACCGTGAACGTCCTCGCAGCCAGCAGGATGCGGTCGGCTTCGCGGGCCAGCGAGCGGTAATCCTTCTGCTGCAGAAACGGGGAGTTGGCCAGGGCTGTGCGCACTGGAGCCGGAAGCCGGCGGAGGAAGAGGTGTAGAAAGAGAAACTCACAGTCAGCTGAACCCCTCAAAGACAACATTCCTTCCATGAGCTCAAGAGCTGTGCCATCGCCCAAATCGGAGAGGGAAAACAGTTTCTCGGCGCGCTCCGCGTCTGAGAGCGTGTAACGCTGCAGAAGGAGCTCCTTGAGGGCGTCGTATTTTCCTTGTGCAGGAGGGTCTTCGAGCAGGCTCATTACCCGCTGGGTGGACAATGGGTCCAGTGAAGCGACCACATGGTGGTATTTGGTGTCGTCTGCAGAGATCCCGCGAAGAGCGAACTGTGATTCGACGTGGGCGAACCACGACCGAGGGGCGTGCAGCCAGAAGTCCGGGATTTTAACGGCCACCGCAAAAGCGAGCGGGGCCGCCGGTGGAGGTTCCACAACCGCGGACAGCTGAGGAGAGCTGGCTTGACCTTCAGATGTCGTCATTTCAATTCACAAGGGTCACCAGTGTAGGAGGTGGTGAAGAGACGACACAGGAGACGGGATGCAGTTCTTCACTTTAATCAACTCCTACTACAAACTGGCGGGAAAACCACCCAACACCGCCTTATATACCAACACAACATCCGGTCCTCTGGACCTTTCACAATAAAAGCATCCTGTAACACATTCGGTCCACTGGGTGTGAGTAGAGCCCCCTAGTGGTCCACCACAATATGAATTTTTACATGAATGTTTTATATTAATGTTTTATATTAATTTCTGTCCGTCCTGTCAGAGAGTTCTGAGTCTGTCTCTGGGTCTCCTCCACCCTGAACGTGGTCTGAACCTCCTCAGCCGTCTCTTTACATGAGGAGGAGCAGCTCTACTCCGAGCTCCTCATCTCTGAGTCTGCCCGGCCCCCCCACAGAGGAACATCAGTCCAGCTGCTTGGATCCAGGACCTGATCATCAGAATCCATGTCTTTGTTAATAGTTTGTAAATTTTGTGTCTTTTTTTTTCCTCGTGATTTTTGTGTTTGTACTACTTACCTGTGTTTCAGTAGCCCCGCCCACCTGTTGTGTCCTCTGCAGATGTTTGTTAATCTGATCCTCAGGGATCTTCTGTGTTCTTCATCACCTAACAATGCTTTTAATCAATTACAGTCAGCTTTCAAAGTTTTACACACAAATCTTTATCACCTTAAGCTTGTTTTAAATATAGCTAAATCAAAGGTGATGCTGTTTTCCAATGGACAATTTGAAAGTAAGGATCTTCCAGTCATTGCTACAGCTGAAGGTCTGAAAATTGAAAAAGCATCACAGTATAAATATTTAGGGTTTTTAATAGATGATTCTTTGTCTTTTACTTCCCATATTCAACAGCTGGTGAAGAAATTGAGATTAAAACTGGGATTTTATTTCAGGAGCAGATCCTGTCCATCTTTTGAGGCTAGGAAGCGACTGGCTGATGCTACTTTTATGTCTGTACTGGACCATGGTGACATTTTACACATGCCTGCTCCTCTTAAATGTCTTTATTCGCTGGATACTGTTTATCACAGAGTTGTAAGATTTATAACAGGTTTAAAAGGTTTTACACATCATTGCACTTTATACAACCGGGCTGGATGGACGGTTGGCCACTCGTAGACTCCACCATTGGCATGTTTTTATTTAAAAGGTCATACTAGGACTTCTTCCATCATATTTATTGGCCTTTATAAACAGAAAGTCCACTGGAGGATACTCTCTTCGTTATGAGAACTTATTTTTTTACCTAAAGTCCGAACTGAACCTGGAAATAAATATTTTCAGTTTTCTGCTTCATCTTCTTGGAACCAGCTGCAGAAATACATGAACCTAAAGGAGCTGTTGCCACTAAATGTTTTTAAGGCTGTTCCTACTGATTTGGAGAAGGAATCATCCGTAAAGGTTTTAACTGAGGAACTTTTAATTAATTAATTTATGACTGAGTTAACTTTTCCGTTTTTGTCGTGGATGCTCTGTAACCTCTTTGTGCTGCTGCCAGTCTTGGACAGGATTCTCTTGCAAAAGAGATTTTTTTTTAACTCAGTGGGATTTTCCTGGTGAAATGAAGGTTAAATAAAATAAAAAATCTGATCCCTGTTTCATGCATTGTGCTTTTCACTGCCAGTTTATGGTTCCCTCAGCATTGTAAGTGTTTTTGTCCCATGATAGCCGTTTGTTTTGATAATAAATCAATTTACCTTGTTTTACCTTTGATAATAGTCAAAGTGCCACAAACTGACACTGTTTCTTTAAGTACTGATCTAAACCTCAAGATGGGTCAGGGATTGACTCTATGGACTAGGACATCCAGAGCTTGGTCTTTCAGCTTAGCTCCTTCTACTTCACGCATACCGGAGCAACATCCACAATGTGACAGACAAGGCCTGGATCCATCAGTTGGTCTCCTGCGCCATCCATCAATCAGGAGCAGGACTCTCAGGTACTGAACGTCTCTGCTTAAGGCGGATACTCACCTCGAACCATGACCTCAGACTGAGAGGAGCTCACTCCTCCAGCTGTGAACCACCTCAGTGAAGGTCCTGATCTGAAGAGCTTCTCAAACCAGACTCCATCCTCTCTATGACTGAGCTCCTGTCCATCAAGACCACAAACAAGATCAGAGACCAGGAGCTGACCAGCACCAAGAACCAGGTCCACTTTGAGCAGAGGATGTGGACTCAGTTCTTGGTTTGGATGGATGGATGGATGGATGGATGGATGATGGATGGATGGATTGGTACTTTACCTGATAAAAGTCTCCCTGTTGCAGGAAAAGGCCACAAAGACCCAGCTCAAGACAGATGTGATGAAGATCAGAGAAAACATCTCCGTAGAAAAAAATCATAATAATAATAATAATAATAATGAATTCAATTTATAACGCGCTTTTCATTAGTGAAAATCTCAAAGCGCTACACACATTGAATGCTACACACATTCATACACCGGTAGCGGCAGACTACCATGCAAGGTGCTTTCCAGTCCTACCGGGAGCAACTCGGGGTTAAGTGTCTTGCCCAAGGACACAACAACACATGGTGTGGGGAACCGGGATTCGAACCGCCAACCTTCCGATCGGGGGACGACTGCCATTACCACTACGCCACGGCCGTCCCTGTGGACCATCTATCTCCGTAGAAAAAATCATGAGCCGAAAAATAAAAAAAAGTTTTGCTCAACGTTAAGAAGAACGGAGAGCTCCTCTGATAGTTTGTGCAGAATAGTTCAAGATTCTTGAGTTTGATGTGATTCTTTTGTTTTCTGTCTGAAGGAGAACTTGTTCAGTATCTGAGCAACGCTGATGATCATGAGCTGCAACTGACCAACGTTCTGCCGAAGAGTCTGAAAAAGTCCAAATGTTCTACATTCTGATGCAGAACTTCAGATTCTGTTGGACTCAGCTCAGCTGAAGGCTTGAAGCTTTCTGAGACGAGGCTGAGATGGACATGTTGGACACAGGAGGACCACAGGATGGCGTGAAGGAGGATCTGCAGAGAGTTGGTGTGACAGAGACAGATGGTCCAGGGTGGATCATGAACTTCACCAGGCGCTGCTGAAACGTTCCATAACTTTCACAAACGCCACAGTAATTCAGCTGAAACACCTTTTCTGTCAGCCGATCATCGCTTTAAGGTTTAAACTGTAATGCAGCGGTCCAAACCAGAACCAGAACCACAACTGTCTCCTGCAGAAAGTTGTGACCCGCCTCACATTATAAAGTCGTCTGGGCCATTGTCAGAGGGAGATCCTCATCAGTGCAGCTTTAGTTGATCAAACAACCCATTCTGTTCATTTATGTAAGACAAACAGACTAATTTCTGCAAATAGTCCTGGTTTCTGGTTCAGACTGTTTATTATGGCTCACGCTTGGACCATCTGGACCACCTCAGATGGTTTATTTGGATCATCAGAACCCCACCACCCAACCCTTTTAGTTCTGCAGATCAGTCAGGATGTCACAGCCTCGGGGTGGGAACGAGCGCCACCGTCCCCGTTATGGATCGTCTGACGCCTCCCGTATGTTTAGTGTCAAACTGGGTCAAAAGGTTCTGCTGTTATCTTTGCAGAACAACTCGGTCAGTGAGGATGGTCCAGTGATGAAAGTCACCCGCCACCTTTCATCACTTCCTTTCAAACTACAACTTTTATTCTGTTGAGTTACAGACGC
>JBBPBX010046324.1:5009-26635 GCA_038048925.1 Garcialebias charrua | reverse complement strand
TATACAACACAGGACATTTATTTAAGGTGGAGGAAGAGGTAAAGCAGCTGCTGACGGCAGGCAAAACCAAATGTTTCAGAAAAGAGCTGTATTCACATTTTGAAGCTGAAGCCAGCCATCTAGAACCAGGTCATCGCTGTTGCACCTACTGTCACACTATCTGCTCTTGTACATCGAGCACATGCACTGAACCCCCCCCAGATTATGAACAGATTCAGAAAAAAAATGCTATTTGCAGATCTAGGAATGTGACAGCAGAGGACAGGTCTTTGATTGCAGATCTGCTCCAGAGTTACAGGGCCAGTCTAATCACTTCATCAAATAGACTCTTCACCTCACATGAAGCATGCACTGGTTTCAGTCAACAACTGGTGGACTCTGTGTTGAATCATTGTCAATATATATTTCACCTGTCATACATAATTGACAATCTTCCTGTATTCTGTTTAGACCATGCTAAAGAAATATTTTCTATCATTAGTGATGTGTTTGAAGATGTTGATGTTGATCAACAGTCTGATTCGGTAGGGAATTTCATTGAGCCAGATTTGTATTATGGTAATTACTTCGACAAAGCTGATGATGATGATGATGATGATGCATCCAGGAGCCATGCCACTAGCTCAGAGTCAGAGCTGTAAATTGTTGGGATTTTTTTTTTTGCTTTGTTTTTTTTTTTTTGAATGTCCAGAGGACCAGACTTAGCTTTTTTAGATGTTGGGATTACTGTTTTTAGTTCTGTGTGTACTCATGATGGTACACATTTGTACATATTGTCTGAATTTATTTATTGTCAATTACCTTAACAAGACTGTTAATAAATGTGCTACTTGATATTTAAAAAATAAGTCTGTTGTAACTTCATTTTGGAATAAGACAAAAAAAAATTAAGATTAGACTTCTGAAAATTGTGTAATGACAGCAGTAAAAATAACAGATATATAATTAAAAATATTACTTTATTAATAAGCATAAGAAAATAAAAGTATACCATAGCATCCATACAGTAAAAAATACTCTTGTTCATACTAATCTAGTTACACAACAAATACCAAACTTGACAGTAGCTTTGAGATGGTCACTGTAACTGAAACTTCAACAAATGAAACTATTTTTGACAAATTTAGGCCAACTGTTACATTGCTTCGTTTCAGAGTACTGTACAGTATTGTGAGGTATGCAAATGATTGTGGAGTTGGGAGAAGGATGCTAAAGTAACCATGACGCAAAAAAGTTACATTGTCAGTGCATAAATAATATGAGGTACATGGTAAAGTAGCCTGGTTAAAACCAGACCCTTGTCCTTCACAGGCTAATGGTAAAGAGGCTACACAGTAGCAACAAGATCTTTTCAGTATGAGAACTATCAGTGCAATGTAACAGTAAAAACTTTCAAAAATTAAGAAATAATAAAAATGCACAACAAAAAATACACAGTGTAAAGGCAGTATTAATAAAGTATTGAAATTGTGTAGACAGTAAAATAAAGTGGCAATATGATTCACATTTTTTGGGATTTGAATCTAAAAAAGTAACCTTCAGAGAGAGGGTTTAAGTAATAACATTGTTACTACGTTATAATGTGTACAGGAACGGTATCACGCATGTTTTCCAACAAGATGTGTAGCAGGGCCATGAAAGAAACTGAATAACACGTTTAGCAACATTTTTGTTTATAAGGGTAATTACTGCACAGAAATGAATATAATCTCAATGACGTAAAATATGAATTTACATACAAAATTAACCCCTAGTCCAAGTACACATATGATCGAACTTTAGGCTTGTACCATTACAAACACAAGATACATATTAAAGTGGTGCAGCCCTCCACTCTTTGAGCTTTGCACGCATCCACTGACATAAGTCCTCGTAATTTAGCCTGTACAGAATGTTGCGGTTGAAGTTGGGGAATGCAAGGAAGTGTCTTCCTGGTTGGTATTTGAAGACTTCCGTCTTCCTGAACACCTGCAACAAGGTTAAAATGTCATTTGTCATATCAGCTGCATGGTGGGTGCCAACAGGCCGGGATAACTGCAGCTCTCTGTCTGCTGTTTCCATCATGGTTTTTAAAACACCAACAGACCTGCTAACCCTGTCAGCTGTGTCATTTGTCAGATTGGTGCCTTTGTTCCTCAGAAATGATTTTAGGAAGTTATTGAGATGCTCAAGGTGCAGATCCAGTGGAATGTTTTTTCCTTTGCCCCCCCTGCCATTCCAGAATCTGTTCCAAATTACATCATGTGCAACCTGAGGGGACAAAGTGTCATTGACTTGGACTGTTAATAGCAAAGTGCTATATGCATATTTAGTGTGCCTGTAAGCTTTGAAGATAAGCAGTGCCACCTTATAAAGCCTAATCAAACGCTCCCCATCTCCCTCTTTTACTGCATCCAACATGTCCCATAGCAGAAATCCAAAGAAAAGCCTGGCCTCAGTGTGTTGCTTTTTGTGGTCTGCCACACTAAAGGAAGCAGTCTCAGCAGGTGGCACAGATGGCATGACAAGATGGTGAACTTTGTTTTCATGGTTCTCTCTGCTCTTTTTGTTGATGTACACTCTACTACAACCAGGCTGACGGCAAGGAAGCTTCTCCTTTCCAGTGTGTTGTGGTGTACTTGCTGCTTCAGTCACTGCAGCCGACAGCTCAAGTGTATCTGCTGATGTCAGAAATGTGTCAACAACTTTTGCCACAGAGTCATGGAGCCAGGTTCTCTTCTGCTCTTCAGACCCCTGCAGGACATGTTCTGGTACTACATCAGTAGTGGCTGTAAAAGGAAATTATATTTTTTAAATACATTCCTTACGACGGTGTATCAACGACAATGATGTCATACATACACACAGTTAAACAGATACAAACCTGTGACATCATCCAAATGGAAATATTCCATAGCTGCTGCCAGGAATAGTGCTGTTGTATCAATCTTCACAAAGTGTTTGTAGGCATTGTATGAAGTGTGCGGACCTTTTTTAGCATTGGTACACCTATAAATTAAAAATCAGTTATGGAAATCCCATCTGTAACATTTTAACATATTCAAACAATTGCTATGGATAAAAATTCATCACTTTAAAACTGAGAATCAATTTTATTAATTTTCAAAATGGTGACTTCTGTTATTTGTGCAAATTAATGATAGATTTTAATATCCTTCAACATTTTCCAGCTATGAAATTGCACAAATTTATTATAGTGTTAGATTGTTATTTGTTCCAATAGCTAGTGGTCTAAAACCTTTACCCATACAGCCCCGATGGAAAGCAGCCGAATTCATGGTGGCTTAGCTTTCTTGGACACACGCACACAGTTCATACTGTACATCCACACCAAATTCATGGTTGATGAACATCATCTTAAAGGATAGACTCCTTTAAAAACATGTAAAAACAGAGACAATTTAGCATAACAAATATAAACTGGATTGAATGTGAACAAATTACTTTTGTCTTTTTAAGTATTTCACTTTTACCTCAACAGATTCATGTTGGCAAGGACTGTGCTGTGGTCTTTTGCAGATGTTTCATTAAAAAAGATCTGATGATATATCTGTAATGCATATAACAACACATATAAAACATTCAGTAGGACAATTATCAGACACCATCATTTATCTAAAACACAGTGGGTTTCATAAACAGGAATATAGGGCATGAGTGAGCTTTTATTCAACAAAATGCTCACAAACCTCAAAGAGATTACGGATGGCGTGCCAGTCTTCAAACTTGAAAACAAGGCCCTCTAGACGTTCATCCTCTGTCTCTCCTTCAGAAAAGGCCAACTGGACATTCCGGCAATTGCCTTCAGTAAGTCTGTCACCCCCAACCAAAATCTTCTGAATTCCATCGGGGCACTTTGGAACATATCTGAAGAAGTAATTGTATTTGATTATCAATTGAAACACTGTAATGTGTCTCTTACATGTGTTTAGAGTAATCGGGGAGGAAAAGCATTGATATAAAATACATTGAAATGTATTTAGTGAAATAATTGTTAATATAAATGAAACCTCATCCATCCATCCATCCATCCATTTTCATCCGCTTATCCGGGGTCGGGTCGCGGGGGTAGCAGCCTAAGTAGGGAGGCCCAGACTTCCCTCTCCCCAGCCACTTGGAGCAGCTCCTCTGGGGGAATCCCAAGGCGTTCCCAGGCCAGCCGAGAAACATAGTCCCTCCAGCGTGTCCTGGGTCTTCCTCTGGGTCTCCTCCCGGTGGGACATGCCCGGAACACCTCACCAGGGAGGCGTCCAGGAGGCATCCTAACCAGATGCCCGAGCCACCTCAACTGGCTCCTCTCGATGTGGAGAAGCAGCGGCTCTACTCCGAGTCCCTCCCGGATGACTGAGCTTCTCACCCTATCTCTAAGGGAGAGTCCAGCCACCCTGCGGAGACTCATTTCAGCCGCTTGTATCCGAGATCTTGTTCTTTCGGTCATAACCCAGAGCTCATGACCATAGATGAGGGTGGGAACGTAGATCGATCTGTAAATTGAGAGCTTTGCCTTTTGACTCAGCTCTCTCTTCACCACGACAGACCGGTACAGCGCCCGCTTCACTGCAGACGTTGCACCTATCCGCCTATCGATCTCACGCTCCAGTTTTCCCTCATTCGTGAACAAGACCCCGAGATACTTAAACTCCTCCACTTGGGGCAGGACCTCCTCCCCGACCTGGAGAAGGCATGCTACCCTTTTCCGGCTCAAGACCATGGCCTCGGATTTGGAGGAACTGATCCTCATCCCGGCCGCATCACATTCAGCTGCAAACCGCTCCAGCGAAAGCTGTAGATCACGATCTGATGAAGCCAATAGGACCACATCATCTGCAAAAAACAGAGAAGCGATTCTAAGGCCACCAAAACGGATCCTCTCAACACCTTGGCTGCGCCTAGAAATTCTGTCCATAAAAGTTATGAACAGAATCGGTGACAAAGGGCAACCTTGGCGGAGTCCAACTCTCACTGGAAACGAGCCTGACTTACTGCCAGCGATGCGGACCAAGCTCTGACACCGGTCGTACAGGGACCTAACAGCCCGTATCAAAGGGCCTGGTACCCCATACTCCCGGAGTACCCCCCACAGAACCCCCCGAGGGACGCGGTCGAATGCCTTTTCCAAGTCCACAAAGCACATGTAAACTGGTTGGGCAAACTCCCACGCACCCTCCAGGACCCTGCTGAGGGTGTAGAGCTGGTCTAGTGTTCCACGACCAGGACGAAAACCACACTGCTCCTCCTGAATCCGAGGTTTGACTATCCGACGGACCCTCCTCTCCAGAACCCCTGAATAGACCTTACCAGGGAGGCTTAAGAGTGTGATCCCCCTATAGTTGGAACACACCCTATTTCATATAAATGAAACCTATGTTTGTAAAAATGAATAAACAATTAATAAACTTGCTTGTTACTTACTCCCTCTGAAGATGCTGGAGAACATCCACTAAGTCAGCGGTGCGAGTCTCATCCTTGAATAAAAGTCCTAGTGGGTACTATAAATATGAATTGAAAAATAAAAATAAATGTTAGTGTGCATAATAATTACTTGACTCAATCCAGCATGCATTTCATTTAACTTTCATATTTTCAATATAGTCCATGATTTTATCATTTTGATCCGATAATGTGTTATAACATACATGTGTTGAAGGACGGGCCATTTCTTCAGAGAACTGGTGAGGGATGTGGTGCACAACTACATTTGAGAGTTGCTTGAATGCATCAAGATAAGTTGTCAGGATACGGCTTCCCAACACAACAAATTCCCGGCGCATATTAGCTTGAACATCTGGTCCTGGAAGAGACTGCCCAAGATCGTAATCGACCAAAGAATTTGCCGGTTTCACATTGTCCATGTGCAGTGAGTTCACTCTGTTGATGACACACATGTGGTGTACCCAGTGTATGGACTTGTTGGTTTGAGTGATAGACTGATGATGAGTCTGAATGTAAAAGTCCAGATTGTCAAATATGATTGAATATGTAGGAGGTGCACTAGATGCTGGATGTACTGGGGCAGCCAATGGAGCTACACCCAAATCAGCCATCTCTTCGTCAGTCAGAGTACTAAATGAGAAGACGTCCGGTGCATCAAACTCCTTTGCAGACTTCCCAGTTGTCTCTGTGGTGGAGCTTTGTGCCATGTCTTCAGGGAAAACAAAATGACTCAAGTTAAAATTACATTTGGATAAAAAAATTAAAAAGTCTAACACAAAGTTTTACATAAATTTAACATAAGAAATGGGTTACACAAACTAACCTGATGACAACTGGTCTTTGCTTTGCTTTTTGTGGAATGACTCCAAGTCCTTTTTTAAACACATCACCGGGCGCATGCAGTACTGGGCCATTTCTTTTTGTTTTCCAACTGCATTGGAGTGTGTTGTGCAGATGCCCAACTTGGCCAGTCGCTGGAAAGCTGCCTTTTTTGCTCCACCATAGAGCAACACCGAATTCACATAGTATGCAAGGGCAGATAAACAGTGTTCTCTTCCCCGTAAGGCTACCGAGGCTGCAGCACAAATGTGAGGTAGAGAGTTGTTAGCAACTTTGGAGATGATGCTGAACAAGAAAGGGGACAGCCGCTTCAGGTCATCATGCAACGCTTGAAAGGAAAATGTTTGCAGGTCCAGACCACTTGCTCTCCACAGCATGAAATTGTTTGCCTTGTTACAGAGGGCCACACATTCAGCCTCCACAACCTCCAAAACACTGGCTTGTAAGTGGTCCATCAATTCTTTATGTCTTGATATCAGATTGGCTGCTGTGGCAAACTTCTGCTTTGCCAAATTTTCCACAATCCCAGCTATGTCAGATTGGCATGTCAGTGACCTCTTACAGTGACTGTCGTAGGTGATCGTAATCTGAAACATCAATAAAAAGGTTGTGTTACATGAAAATAGCTAGATTAAAAATGTACATTAGGTTCAGAATTAACATTAACAATGCCAAATACAGTAACAGTTACATTATGGGCTCAATGCAGTGAAGAGTCTTCATATCCTAGTTTGTGCTTCATGACCTTCTCTCTTATTGGCTTATTGTAACCAAGCCATGGCACATGTACAATTAGGCCTCAAGAAGAAAATAGCTTTATGTGGGCCACTTAGAAATACAGATTATAATGTAGATAACATGTGAATGCATTCAATGCTGTTACTATGATCTTGCTCTATTACTTTTCCTTGGGGAAGAAAGATGTAAAGGATCAGAAATCATCCAATTAAATTTAAAAGATGAAAAATACACATATCCAAATAAATAAATATGAACACTTAAAGTGCACCATTTACTTTACGAGGGAACTTTACTTTTTTTTTTTCATTTACTTTACGCGGCCGTGGCGTAGCGGTAATGGCAGTCGTCCCCCGATCGGAAGGTTGGAGGTTTGAATCCCGGTTCCCCACACCATGTATCGTTGTGTCCCTGGGCAAAACACTTAACCCCAAGTTGCTACCAATAGGACTGGAAAGGCGCCTTGCATGGCAGTCTGCCGCAACCGGTGTATGAATGTGTGTATGAATGGGTGGATGGTTGGTATTGTAAAGCGCTTTGGGGCCCCTCACAGGGGGCTAGAAAGTGCTATATAAATAAGCTCCAATTACCATTTCATATTTATTATATTTGTATAGCTACAACAAATTATATATTTATAACTTTATATGTATAATTAACATATACTATTTCTATGCCACCTCATGTATTTCTGCCTCATTAATCAAACTCAGTGTAATGCTAACCAAACTGATGCATTAGGACACAGACCCTCCTCATCTGCATAATGACGCAGAAATTACTAACTTAAAGGAAAAAAAGAAGAGGCAAAAATATAAAAAAACAACACAACAAAATAAAAATTATTGAATGAAATTTATTATAAAGCTATAAAGACATTTAAAGATGCATACCGGTAAATGCATCTATAAGAAAAATGGAAAAATGTATAGTAATGATGTTAATGTGTGTGTGTTCATACATACATCTATGTATGTTCATAAATAATTTCATGTGTATTTATTTATTGGGCCAATTATGTTTATGATTTTATTTCGGTGTCAGTTTTGGTACTCTTTATAACCGACCAATCACACATTCATTTTGCCATGGTCTATGACTACTGATTAGTCCTTAACTGATAATATTTGCTAAAATATCTCAAAATAAGCGTAAAAGATGTTGACGAACAATTTCTTATGTAATTTACATACCTCTGTTTTACTGCTTCTCTTTGGCACTGGCAAGTCGGTTGATCTCCTGGACTTCTTAGCTGCTCTTGGTGTTTTAGATGGTGTAGGCTCCCGGTCTCTTTTGTCAGTAGAGCAAGAGGCATCTTTCTCCAGACAGCTCTCGACAACCGTTGTTGTCTCTTTGACTTTCCATTGCTGCAAAACCTCTGTATCGTGTTGTAGCCTCGTGATTATACTGCAGCATTTACGGCAGACACGGTTTGAACGTTGCGGTGTGTTTTCAATTATTAAACCTAGCTTGGACAGCTGAGATGATATATTATCAACAGTCTTACTGTCGAATATTATTTTGCTGTTTGTTATAACTCCGGCGATTCTTAAATTTGTCTCGCAAAGTCTACAGCATTCATTTACAGCCATTTTGTTCGGTCGGTGGATGTTTGTTTACAACGTACGCAATTTCCGGTTCCAGCCGTCGCGCAACATACGTCACGGGCAAACGTTGATTGGGTAAAATCAGATCCAATGGTTTTGTTCCTCAGCAGAGGCCACGCCTCCAGCAAGAAACGTTTTTCAATGGGGCGGTGCCAGACCCTTGTCTGAAGCGAAGTGAAGGACAGCAGGGTCTGGTTTGAACCAGGCTACAGTCAAGGTAACTCGGGAGATTTATCAACCTATGAGCTACCAATTCTGCACCCACCTGTCTGGTATCTCCAGAAACTGTTCATGGGACAACTCTCACGGTTTCATCTGTTTGCTGGTGATCACAGTAATTGCACATTAAACTCAAACAGTGTCAGCTTAGAAATAAACAAGTCCTATGTCTGCCTTTTACGTTTTACTAATTTGAATAAGCAGTTATACCTTTGATTCAACATCACTGGATGTTCAGTTAAACTTTGTCATGCATAATTTTCACATTTCACAGATTCAGTCAACTGAATGTGTGGTTATTTTTGGCATATATGTGTGTATTAACTGATTAGTTAAGCCTTTTAAACACGATAAAAGAACTCAAGTTCAAGTTGCATTATTTTGGGGTAAATAGAGACTGATTTTTCCTCCCTAACAGAAAGGTGGTACCCACACAACAAGATTATTTGCATAATAATGCATTGCTTATTAGCTTTAACTCATAACTGATAATTAACAATATAATTTTAATCCCACATTCCTCTACTAATGGACTGTACATATATAAGTACAGTCCATTTACCATCAGTAAGCCCCACCCCCAACAAACATCACAAATGTGTCTGACACCAATGGCCACTGTGTTGTTCAAGCCAATAGCCATTGTCAACACTTGGGGATAATCACCCCCTAAAGGTTAGATTCTATTATTGCCCCTCAGTTATACAAAACCACACAACAGGTTTCACAATAAAATCCCAATTAAAATGAAGTCAAAGCTGTGCAAAAAAAAAAAAAAAAAAACTAAGTCCAGTCTGTGATTCAGTGGTTTAAATAATATACTGGTAGTTCAGCAGCAGCAACAAGCTATAGTTGTTTCAGAATGACTGTCATTCCCTCACATGACCCATTCTTCTTTACAGTACTGCTGAAATTCTGCAGTGCAATACTTTTAGGCTCCCACAGCATGTCAGCTTGTAGTTTCATCTTCGACTAGATTGTTACAACAACCCGTTCTGTTGTAGATCAGCTGCTGTGCTTGGGTTCATGGTCCTGTTGGACCCAGTTTGGACCAATCTTCAGCTGTTGGACAGATGGACTCAGGTTTGACTTCAGAACACTTTTGCAGTTCTGCCACACTTTCACAGTACAGTTTTGTTCAAGTCAAGGTTAGATTTAAATCATTTAGGAATTCAGTAAAGACCACACCCCTGTAATTTAGTAAAACACGTGTCTTTTCATGATTCTGGATATAAATAGTCATATAAATGGATATATGGATTCTGGATATAAATACTGTAGTCAGTCTCCCCACCATCACAGACATCTACACCTCCAGATGCAGAAAAAGAGCCACCTGCATCATGAAAGACCTCACTCACCCAGCACACTCACTCTTTGCACCACTCCCCTCGGGACGGAGGTTGAGGAGCATCAAATGTAGAACCACTAGACTGAGGAACAGCTTCTACCCTGAGGCTGTCAGACTCATGAATAAATAAATAATAAGAATAAACACTGCAAAATGTCACATCATGCTGATACTGATCTGTTTCTTGTTGCTGCGTTCATCTGTGACCATCTGCTCATGTTCGTGCTGCTGTTTATAATGATGTTTTTCTACTACATTAGGGCTTAGTGTATTACTAGCTGATGTCTCTCTTAGTTAATCCTAGATGTTATTATTGTTTTTCTCTTGCATTTGTTGTTGGATGTAACTGGGACCCTGTGTACATAATCTCGTTTTCAACACATGTACTACATGCGGTGCAAATGACAATAAATTCTCTCTGACTCTGACTCTGACTCTGAAATGATGTCATGATGTGGACTGCCAGTTTCACAGTACTGTAGAATGGCAGGCTCCTACTATTATCCACATGACAAGGGTTTACCAACTTTATTTATATTTTACTTTTCCGTCAACCTTCTGGCAGGAGTGGTAGTGCAGAGGTTAGAGAAGGTGGGCCTGTGATCAGAAGGCCCACCAGAGGGCGCATGCGCACGCAGCGACCAGCAGCGGGTTGGAATGTGTGAGGTGACGTGTCGTTTTGTTTGATTAATTTTGTGTTAATCATACGTTTTAAATCAGGAATTTTTTTTGAGTGTCAAGGCCCCAGTTTTTACAGACAAGGATGGATTTTCTGTCATTTTTCGGGCTGTGGTTCTTCGTTAATCAGCTGATGAATCACCTGTGTGCCGGTGAATCTACCGGGATTGTTTGGAATGTCAGGATCCAGTACTCCAGAGACACCCTTTTACAGCTAAATGTTGCCACATTAGCTCAGGTGTCAGACCTCGACCCACAAATACCGCCGGATCTCATTCGGAGCGATTTGAACAGAACAAGGAGTAATAAAGGTGCCGGTAAAAGGAAGCGGGGAAGACGTGCAGGGCTCAGACTGCGGCTGAAGAGACAACGCGCTGATCGGATTCCTCTTCCTTCTTTCATCTTGGCAAATGTGCGGTCCCTCAGGAACAAACTCGATGAACTTGAAAGCTGCGTTCGCTACAAGAAGGATTTTAAGAACTGCTGCGTCATGGCTTTCAGTGAAACGTGGCTCACAGAGCAAGACTTGGACTCGGATCTGTCCATAGATGGATTTGGGGCTCCACTTCGACTGGACCGGCAGGCAGAGGTAACGGGGAAAACTCAGGGCGGGGGTGTGTGTCTGTATGTGAGCAGACGCTACTGTACTTCAGTGACGATAAGAGAGCGGATTTGCACGCCTCACGTTGAACTTCTATCAGTGTCACTACGGCCCTTTTATCTGCCCCGTGAGTTCCCCCAAATTTTCATCACAATTGTGTACATTCATCCAAAGGCAGACCCCACCTCTGCCTCCAGCACAATTTTTGATGTCGTGCAGAAGCAGCAGTCCATCTCCCCAGATGCACCTAACTTTGTCTTAGGTGATTTTAATCACGTTTCTCTTAAGAAAACACTGAGAAATTTTTATCAGTATGTTTCCTGCACAACAAGAGGTGATAAGACACTGGATTTATGTTATGGCTCAGTGAAGGATGCTTTTAAGTCTGTCCAACTCCCTCCACTGGGCTCTGCTGACCACAACTGTGTTCATCTGCTGCCCATCTACAAAACTGTTCTGAAGAGAGAAAAACCTGAGATCAAGGACATAAAAGTCTGGACAGAGGAATCAGTTCTCTCACTGCAGGAATGTTTTCGGTGTACGGACTGGGATCTTTTTAAACAATCTTGTGGTGATGATTTAGACTCATTAGTGGATGTCACATGTTCTTATATCACGTTTTGCAGAGATATGATTATCCCAGCGAAGCGTGTAAAAATATATCCTAATAACAGACCATGGGTTACTAAATCAGTTAAGTCCAGTTTGTATAAAAAATCAATTGCTTTTAAACAGGGAACAGTCTTTGACCAGCATTTAGCCAGAAAAGAAGTGAAGGTAGAAATTTCAAAAGCAAAACAAAAGTACAAAGACGAATTGGAGAATAAAATGGCCACAAATCAACTTGGCTCAGCATGGGCTAGTATGAAGACTATTGCAGGCCTTCAGAAGCCGCATAAAACCCGTGTCACTATAGATGGTTTTGATTCAGATTTTAAACTTGCAAATGCTTTAAATTCATTTTATTGTCGTTTTGATACCTGTGATTTTAGCAGTGAAATCCAGAAACTAGTTCACGATCTTAAAGACACACAGCACTCTAACATCAGCCTCCAAGATGTGAAACAAGCTTTTCAGTGTGTGAAAGTGAACAAAAGTCACGGACCAGATAATGTATGTGGCCGTTCTGTAAAATTCTGTGCCAATGAGCTGAGCTCCATTTTTCAGTATATTTATAATAAGTCTCTGGAAACACAACATGTTCCCATCATCTGGAAAGATGCTGTAGTGGTTCCTGTCCCTAAATCCAACCATCCGAAAACTGTTGGTGATTTTAGACCAGTAGCTTTGACCTCAGTTCTGATGAAAATCTTTGAAAGATTAATCAGAGGTGAGATTCTAAAGCAGACTGAACATCTTTTAGATCCCATGCAGTTTGCTTACAGGCCTCATAGAGGCGTAGAGGACGCAACACTCACCCTGTTTAACATGCTTTTTAAACACTTAGATTTAAATGCGACCCATGTCAGACTTTTATTTGTAGATTTTTCCTCAGCTTTTGATACAATCCAACCTCACATATTAACTGAACGGCTTGTTGAACAGTTTCCTCTGAGTAACAATTTGATGGGCTGGATCTTGGATTTTTTAAGTAACAGGACACAGAGAGTAAGGGTGAATAATTGTCTCTCTGAATCTAAGTCCTCTTCCACCGGGTCACCCCAGGGATGTGTACTGTCACCCCTGCTTTTTATTCTATACACCAACATGTGTCGGAGCAGACATGAGAGCAGGTACATTATAAAGTATGCAGATGATTCTGTTATTGTCAGTCTGCTTAAAGGAAATGAAAGTAGCCATGGGCAGGTGACTGATGATTTTGTTCAATGGTGCGAGGACTCTTTCCTCAAACTAAACACAGATAAGACAAAAGACATGATCATTGATTTTAGGAAGAAACCTCACCAGCACGGAGTCACTTTAATTAAAGGTCAAGCAATTGAGACAGTGCAGTCTTACAAATATCTCGGGACAATCGTAGACGATAAATTAAACTTTGAAACCAATTTTGACAAGGTGTGCAAAAAGGCCCACCAGCGCCTTTATTGTCTAAGGAAACTCAACCATTTTAATATTGACCGAACCATAATGACCATGTTTTACCGTGCTTTTATTGAATCTGTTTTATCCTTTTCCTTGGTTTCATGGTTTGGTCACACTACAGTGAGAGGAAAGAATTCCCTTCAGCAGATTGTTAAGCTGTCATCTAAACTGACCGGAGGAACCCTAACCTCAGTAACATCCATGTATGTTAGTCAGGTACAGAGGATAGCTTCTTCTGTTTTAAAAGATGTCCTTCATCCCCTGTATGGAGAGTTTCAGCTTCTTCCCTCTGGTCGGAGGTTTTTAGTCCCGAAATGTAGGACAACACGTTTTAAAAATAGCTTTGTTCCCACTGCTGTTACTGAAATGAACAAACGGAATAACGTTGAAGCTTTTAGTGGTTAAATGTTTTTATTTTTCATTTTACATATGATTTGGGGAGCCTTAACACTGTTATGTGCAACATTATCTGTTTATAGTTTCTTTTAAGTGTTTTTACTAAATGTTTTTACTGTTTTTATTTGTGTGTGCGCATGGATGGATGTATGCTTTGTACCACTGCAAACCACATTTACCCTTGGGTATAAATAAAGTAACCTGAACCTGAACCTGAACCTGAGAAGATTGCTGGTTCAACTCCTCTCACCGACGACATCAAAATGTTGGTGGGAAAAGTGAAGCACCCACACCTGCCTCCACCCTCATTTGCCCCACTCTGGGCCCTTGAGCAAGGCCCTTAACCCCCACCATCTGCTCCTCTGGGTACCCTAGATGCCAGCTCTCTGCTCCACACAGAGGGCTGTGGTAGCTCGGTGGTCTGTGGTTGTGTCAGGAAGGACATCCATCGTAAAAAAAAAGGCCAAGTATTTGTGCGACTTAGTTCACTGTGACGACCCCTGAAGAAGGGAGCAGCCGGGGGGAAACAACCTCTTCTGTCAGCCTTAATGTGGCCCAAAACACGTGTACCCCCACAAATGTACTCACTGGTCATCATTAACTTCATGCAGACTCTCTCACTGGTTCATCTTCATCTTTGAATCACTCCTTGTTCTGCTGCCTTCATACATCTCCTCCTACATGCACATCATAATAACAAATAATAATGAATTCAATTTATAACACACTTTTCATTAATGAAAATCTCAAAGTGCTACAAAGTGCAACAGAATTAAATGTCAATAAAACAAGTAATAAAACAAGTAAAATCAATAACAGTATCAACTAAGATCAAAAGTAGAATCATGAGGAGGTAGAGTATGCTCGGTTGAAAAGAAAGGTCTTCAAGCCGCTCTTAAAGTCAACCACAGACTGTGGGGCTCTCAGACAGTCAGGAAGAGAGTTCCACAGGTGGGGGGCAGCCACACTGAAAGCCCGGTCTCCCATGGTCCTTAATTTGGTTCTCGGAATGTGAAGGAGATTACTGTTCTGTGACCGCAGCGAACGGGTGGATGAGTATGGAATAAGAATATCCTTCAGATAATCTGGTGAAGTTCCATGTAAGCATTGATGTGTAATGAGAGCAGTTTTGTACTGAATTCTGTAGGCGACAGGAAGCCAATGAAGGTTATGGAGAATGGGTGTAATATGTTCAAATTTACGAACTCTCAACAAGATCCTTGCTGCACTGTTTTGAATATATTGAAGTTTCTGAAGGTTTTTGCCAGGGATTCCAATAAACAGGGAGTTGCAGTAGTCGAGCCTGGAGGAGACAAAAGCATGGACGAGCTTCTCAGCATCGGAAAAAGTTAGGGATGGGCGAAGTCTGGAGATGTTTCGAAGATGGAAGAAGCAAGTTTTAAACAGAAGCTTAATGTGATTTTCAAATGTAAGATTGGAGTCCATTTTTATTCCAAGATTAGTAACAGAGGTGGAGAGGGGGATGTCTTGTCCAGAAAAGGAAAGTCTTGTTATAGGAGATGTTTGTACCTGGTGAGGGGTGCCAATCAGTATGGCCTCAGTCTTGGAGCAGTTTAATTGAAGAAAGTTCTGATTCATCCATGCCCTAATTGCCTCCAGGCAGGCAGAGAGGGCAGTGAGTGAAGATGGAGATGACAAGGTGGAAGATGAGGATGCTCCAGTCCTGATGTAAAGCTGTGTATCGTCGGCATAACAGTGAAAAGAAATGTTGAACTGATTAATAATTTGACCTAAAGGCAGCATGTAAAGGGAAAACAGCAGGGGCCCCAGAACCGACCCCTGAGGGACACCACAGGAGACACAGACTGTCTGGGACGTGGCGTTGCCAAGACTAACACATTCCAGCCTATTGGAGAGGAAAGATTTGAACCAGTCCAGGACGGTGTCGCAGAGACCGACCTCCACATGAAGACGGTGGAGGAGGATACTATGGTCCACAGTGTCGAAGGCTGCAGTGAGGTCAAGGAGGACAAGGATGGAGGGAGAGCCAGTGCAGCCGGGGGGAAGCCGGGGGGAAACAACCTTTTCAGTGCAGTTACAGCGTGTGCTCTCAGGACATTGTAACCTGCAGTGTCCCCTCAGTGCAGACTGAACTCGGCAAAAAGGCCTTCTCTTCTTCTGCTCCTGTTTCCTGGAACACCTTACAAAAAGCTCTGAAGCTGTCCACTTTGATTTATTTAAGAGATTAAAATTATGTTCTTGGTTTTAGTATTTTACCTTGTTTTATATGTCACCTTGATTTTATTGTTATTATAACACTTTTTGTTTTAATGGCTTTATTATTTGTCTTAAACTGTTCTCTCTTATAAATGAGTCCTCGTGACTCAATGAGACTAACTGTATAAATAAATATAGAATGACTTAAGCTGAAATTTGGTGTGTTGGTACCTGAGAGCAATGCACATTTTAAATATGAAATCCCAATAAAAATTTAAAGATGGCTACCATAGCTACATTTAAATGGCTTTAAATCAGCAAATGCAGAGCTGAAGTTTGGTGAGGTTATAGCTGAGAACATTCTCCATCACATACTGTAATCCAAACCAAAAATCCAAGATGGCCGCATTAACTAAAAAGGAAAAAAATATGATAACTCAGCCATTTTTTGAGCTATTCAGCTGAAATTTGATCCAGTGATAAATGAGAGTGAACCCTAACACATACTTCAAAGGACAATTTTAAATTAGCAGCAATGTGGCAGTCCCTGTCAAAGTTTCTTCAGGAACTTTCTAGTTATTCATTCGGATCCACTGATGAGTGCGTTTATTCTCCTTGAAATTTTTAACAAATATGGTATTAGAGGACCAGCATTACAGTGGGTATATAGCTATTTGAAAGATAGGAAACAGCTTGTACAGATAAATGGTGTAAGATCTTACCTCTGTAATATCACATGTGGAGTTCCTCAAGGCTCTGTACTGTACTAGGACGAAAGCTATTTATTTTATATGTGAATGACTTGGTAAATGTATCAGGGCTCCTTAAATGTGTCCTTTTTTCAGATGATACCACTTTTTTTTGTTTGGGTAAAGATATAGAACAAATGTTGGAATTGATAAAGACAGAATTGGTCAAAATACAAACTTGGTTTAAACTCAATAAATTATCATTAAATCTAGATAAAACTAATTACATGATATTCAGTAATAAAAAAAGAACTGTTGATGTTCCATTTAAAATTGAGGGTGTTGAGATTTGTAGAGTGAGTGAGGTGAAGTTTTTGGGTGTTATTATTGATGACAAACTGACATGGAAACAACACATAAATGCTGTAAGAATAAAAACAGCTAAATCTATTGCAGTACTGTACAAAGTCAGAGACTTATTGAATGATAAAGCTCTGTATTTGTTGTATAACAAAATCATTGTTCCGCACTTAATATATTATATTGATGTTTGGGGGAAAGCGTGTATAACAATTACAAAGCCTATTTTTGTATTACAGAAAAGAGCTGTAAGAATTATCACTAGAAAACATTACTGTCATCCATCAAGTACATTATTTTATCAACTGAAGTTATTGAAGTTCCATGATTTGGTAGATTATAATATTTTATCAGTTATGTATAGGGCTCAGAATAACGCATTACCTTTAAATATCCAAATGCATTTTGTTAAAAGACAAAGTTGTTATAATCTTAAGGGGACAGACATATTTGTAAAACCAAAATTCAGAACTAGTTTGAAGGGACGTTCTACCTCAATCCAGGGAATTGGATTGTGGAATGGTTTGGAGAATGAAGTTAAAAATGCCAAGTCAAGGTCTACATTTAAGAAAATGATCAAAACTGAATTGTTAAAAAAATATATGAAGTAGTGTAATGTATATTGTATTAGTTAGAACATTAGAAAGAGTTATTCATTTTATATTGTTACTGGAAGATTATTATTGTTTGAACTGATTGTTTGAAAAAAGGGGCAGATATAATAAGATTTTTTCTTCTTTCTGCTACCTTTCATTTTTTATATTTTGTATGTTATTGTTTATGGGATTTTTTTTTTTTTTTATGAACAAATTTTATAAATAAAAATAAATAAAGCAGTGGGTTGATGTTTGCAGCGTTGCACCAGCAGAGTGCAGTGTTCACACTCCTCTGTCTGTCCTCAGCTCTGAAGCTGCTCTTCACATTCAGGAAGCCTGATGTGAAGAACAGAACTGGATCATGTTCAGCTCCTGCTAACATCACTTGAGAAGTGACTGGAAACCGTTGCACTTTGTCTCCGCACGACCTGCTGCTCTGACAAAGTCTCCAGTGTTTGGAAACCCAGAAGGTGAGTTCTTCTTCTTTGTAAGAATGATGGTGGCCTGTGGGGAGCTCCAGCACCACCAACCATCACACACACAGATTGTGGAGGAGTTCACTGCTCATTGAGCTAATAAAGGAGGTGCAGGCCCTCCCCAAGTCTTTTACACCTCTCTGTTGTCCTCTGCTGACTCGTCTAATGCAATCAATACAGCTTTGTATTAGGGATGCACCGATACATATTTCTCACTTCCAATCCGATACTTATTAACTCAGTATTGACCGATACCGATACTTTTCCGATCCGATACAGGTATGTGACTCTGTATAATGAAACTTTTGCACCCAAACTATTCATTTTAACGTTGTGTGAGATAAACCCAATGAAGACACTTTTAAGCCTTACAATAAGGAACCCACAGACTTTAACAGCAAACAGGACAGGAGGCAATTATACCACACACATGTCCTCCTTACTCATGGTGCAGCTGAAAAAACTAAAAAAGCGCTAAGCATGATGGGAAAGACAACACAGCACTCCCCTTAACCAATTAAGAGAGTGGATTATAGCTGGAAAACTCAGCTATAATCTCAGATATATAAACTCAGCTATAACCATAACCATGTAGCTCATGGCTCTCTGCTAAAGCTGGAAAACAAAACAAAAACGCTAAGCATTATGGGAAAGACAAAAAAACCCACTCTCTTTTTGGTTAAGGGGAGTGGCTGTGTTGTGTTTCCCATCATGCTTAGCGCTTTTTTAGTTTTTTCAGCTTTAGCTGTGTAGGAATTATGAGGAGGACAATATTAATACTGACCTCTTTATCCTTAATTAATCTACTTATTCAGATTGAATAGTAAATTCACGGATTCTGTTCTTTTTCAGTTTACCCAATATTTCTGTGATCTTTATGATGGATAAATACACAAAGCCATTAAGTGACAAAGACGTTAACTTAGTTTGATATGTCAAAGAGACACTATCATTTATTTAAAATAAATCAACTAAATTAACACCATTACACTTGATTGACATGATTTCACTTTCTTTCAAATTAATACGTCAGCAAACTTAAATTTAACACAACAGACATAAATATTGGATGTTAACATATTTAGTCTGTGGGCATTTCAGCTTAAAATAGTTTCCAGCTTAGATAGAGAGGGAAAGATTTAGGAGGAGAAATTTATGGAGGAAGAAAAGTTAAGAGTCAGGGAGTTATCTTGATGTGTTTTAACCAGAAACATGGCAGTTCTCCGGCCGATTAAAGCTACACGTTGGTACCCTTGGCAAAGCATTTGACGACTTGTTACCTCGTGAAGATGGTCAGTCTCCCTCGGTCCAGTTTGGTCAGTTCGTTTACCATTCTCAGCGTCTCCAGACGTGCGCCTTGACTCGAACCGAAAGTAACGGCAGCTCCTGGTGGTGTTTCCAAGATAAGACGTTCCTTAAAGGAATGTCAATAAAAGAGAGCTTTTCACGGCTTGAAATAGATTTATAACAGGCATGTTATAAATCTTTTAACTGAATGACGTGGTCATTAGCGTGTGACTAGACGATCATCAGTTCTTTGGAGAAGACCATGGTTTGAGGCTTACTCCAGCAGACTTCCAGGAAAACAGGAAGTCAGAGCTCTTTTAAGGCTAACTTGACCTAGAAAGACGTAGCTCTTTCTGATTCAGTCTGTTAAGCCAGGAGCCACTGAGAGGAGGCATAAGTTAGATTAAAAATGTCAGAAAGGATAAGAAAGTTAGTTTAAGACGCCAGTCTCATGATACAGCAGATTTAGAACTTTCTTAACTCATTACCAACACTGTTGTATGAATAAACAAACGTCATCAGAGCATAACATATGGGACCTATTAATGATAATAGCTTGATTATTAAATAGGACAAAAACAAAAGTCTTTGGGTGTCTAGATTGTCCTGAGCTCAAGCTAAAATGAATGAGATAAAGTGTTCCTTTTATCTTCACATGCAAGTTCGAGAGGAGAGGAGAAATCCTCCATGTACAACATTTTGAATTAAGCAGAGTATTTGATTTATCTGACATTAAAATGTACTGATGCTCTTACAAATAAAATTATTCATTTGATAACATTTGAATTAACAAAATTAAAAGAAGTCTCTGTGACCCGAGATTGCACCTTTGACACAGCAGTGAAACACAGTTTAACTCTCACAGAATAACACAGCTTAAAAGCACACATCATGAAAATGACAAAAGTTATTCTTTTGATCACATCAGCCTAAAATCAAAGATAGAAATAGTCTCTTATTGGTGACTATGTTATCAGATTATAGCTAAATGAATAATTTTGTAGTAAATGTCTTGCTTTACTGAGAGGTCAGTAAAGGTCATCACTGGACAGTTCAAAAACCTTAATTTGACCCTGGGTAGGTCCACTACAGCTGGACAAACTATTGGTTATAACTATTGGTTATAATGGGAAAGACAACAAAATCAACTCTCTTATTGGTTAAGGGGAGTGGCTGTGTTGTCTTTCCCATCATGCTTAGCGCTTTTTTAGTTTTTTCAGCTGCACCATGAGTAAGGAGGACATGTGTGTGGTATAATTGCCTCCTGTCCTGTGTGCTGTTAAAGATCCACTGACGTGATTTTTCTACTACAGTATTCATCAAATTGCTCAATATATATATATTTTATCATTTAAATATGTTAGTTTTTGCAAACAAAATGATAAATCACTTTAATTTTGCTTTAAAAGTGATTTTGAACTTCAAGCTGTGTTTAATCGTGGGAAATCCGTTTACACCCGAACGCACCATCTGTGATGTAATGTCCAGAGTTGAGGCAGAGCTCTGAGCTTGTCACGGTGTGCGCAGCTCCACATGAAGGTCAGTCTGATACAGCATCAGACCTAAATTAGATCCTGTTGTTTCTTGTTCCATCACCCAAACTATTTTCTGCTTCCCAAAATGAAGACAAATAGCTCAAATCTTCACCTAGATTGATAAATTAGTCAAGTTTTAAAATGTCCGCTATTGAAGAGACTGGAGCCCTCTGCCTCTCACTCTGGACATTACGTCACAGATGGTGCGTTCAGGTGTAAACGGATTTCCCATGATTAAACACGGCTTGAAGTTCAAAATCACTTTTAAAGCAAAATTAAAGTGATTTATCATTTTGTTTGCAAAAACTAACATATTTAAATGATAAAATATATATATTTTGAGCAATTTGATGAATAGTAGAAAAATCACGTCAGTGGATCTTTAAAGTCAGTGGGTTCCCTTTTGTAAGGCTTAAGAGTGTCTTCATTGGATTTATCTCATACAATGTTAAGAAATGCAGTCACAGAATGTGAATGAACACAAGTGCTCTTTGAAGCTGGATCGGAAAAGTATCGGCAGGTTTGATCCGATACCCGATACTTAAATAATGCTGGTATCGGATACTGGATCGGATCTGCCCCATCCCTAATTTATATAT
>JBBPBX010046323.1:14031-26635 GCA_038048925.1 Garcialebias charrua | reverse complement strand
TCAACCACAATTCTATTCAGCATTTGATCACATCTCAGCAGTTATTCACATCACCCTTCAGCCTTTGTGTTGTTGCAGATACTTAATCATCCAGGATGATCATTCTAAGTGTCTGATTAAAACAAAGGAAACTGGCATGCTTTTCTTGATTCTTCAAGACGTTTCACCTCTCACCCAAAAGGATTTTTTACTTCTGATTGTGGTTTGGGAGTGTCTTACAACCACACAACATCACAGGCCATATCATGAGACTAACCACTGAGAACTTCCTTCAAAGAGCTACAAGTTCAATGTCTTCTTCCTAATGCGGACATCATATCAGCTGTTTATGTTTCAAAGTGTGAATGGTTGTGAAACTGCCTGGACAGACGAGTCAAAGCTGCACAATGGAACTGCATCTTTACACGGGTTAGCCACTAATCCTGACACAATTCAGCCTTTAATCACATGCCAACCAGAGGTTTGAGTCACCACATCTAGATTCAATAAAATACAACAAAACAAAGGAATGATTGTTTAGTCAATTATTAAGGCTGTCTGCTTACAAACAGGTCTCGTGTTAAAATGGATTGTCTCAAAATGATAAACATTGCTCAAAATGAGTGTGCTGCCCGCAGCATATGTTTGACACTGATTTAGTAGATGAGCAGGGATTAGAAAATCTGTTTTTAGAATAAAACATTCCTGTTAATTGTTCTTGAAAATTGTCTGACCATGTGATCAAGGTCAGAGAGTCAGAGAGTCTTTATTGTCATTTGCACCGCATGTGGTACATGTGATGAAAACGAGATTATGTACACGAGGTCCCAGTTACATCCAACAACAAATGAAAGAGAAAAACAGTAATAACATCTAGAACTAACTAAGAAAAACATCAACTAGTAATACAATACTAGTAATACTAGGTCAAGCGCACATTCAGTTTCCTGATGCATGCTCAATAATGCAGGTTTCAACAATCAGTCGTCGATATCCAGCCATTATCAATCATCATCTTGGAGGTGGGCGATGTGGCTCAAGTATAATATTGTGATATTTCAGAGCATTCTGACGATAACAATAAAATTTGTGATATAACAAAAAAACAAACAGAAATCATAGTTATTTATCTGACAAAATTAACATAACATGGTGATTTGCAGTATTATATAAAATAAAAACAAGGGTTAATTTTATTGAAATTACTTTGTTTAGTAAAGTATTCAGTCTCAAAGTATATTAAAAAAAGATCCTTCTGTTATTTAGATTGAAAAAATCTGCACAAAATATAGATAAACAAAATCTACCACAAAAACTAAAGTGCAGGTGAAGTTTCCCAAAATAACTAAATAAAATGAAGTTTAACGTTTTTTGAACATAAATGTAACATACAACAAAATATATATTGCCTTTAAATGAGCTATAACTTCCAAAATTTATCACAAAGTGATCAGCTGACCCTGAAGCTTGTTGGTGTTTCAGCTTCCTCTGTTCCTGCAGGAATGATTCATTTCTCTGACGCTCTGTCTTTGATCACCTGACTATTTTCTTGGTCCATCAACTGTGGAATTCAAGAAACACAGCTGAGCTGCTCATATTTTTACCGGCACTTTAGAGCGGGGGAGACGCAGCTGAGCTGAACCCGAAGCGGCAGTCCAGAGCTGGGTGGGGGGAGAGAAAAAAGCAGAGCTGCGTTTGTACCAGCAGCTTAGAGCGGGGTAGGGGTGAGGGAGAGACAGCTGAGCTGTCTGTACTCGCAGTTTAGAGCTAGGTGGAGAGACAGCTGAGCTGTCTGTACTCGCAGTTTAGAGCTAGGTGGAGAGACAGCTGAGCCGCGTGCTGTGTGTTTTTAGCTTTTTAGCTAGCTAGTATTGTGCGCAACTAATTAACGTTATGTCAGTACTGACAGATGGGTTGGGGGATGCACAGTTCAGTTTGGTAGTTCAGCGCGTTTGGTTCTGTTAACGGGGTGGGGCGCCCTGCTTGTATAATGGTAGAGGAAACACTGACGTACTTACGTCATGAAATTAGCACATCATGATATCATTTATTTTCCTGGGCAAGCTTTTTTTACCGATATTATTGTAATAATCATAATAATCATTTTATTTAAAAGCACCTTTCAGGACACCCAAGGACACTTAACAAACCAATACAGTTCAAACATTATCTGCGACAAATTGAAATATAAAATACATAAAGATTATAAAATGCAAAATGATAAAAATACATTTAGTAGAGTTAATGATAAGCTAGTCTAAAGAGATGTGTTTTCAGGGCTGTCTTGAACAGAGAAAGGGAGGTGGTGTTTCGAAGGTCTGGCGGTAGAGCGTTCCAGAGGTGAGGGGCAGAGCAGGTGAAGGCCCTGCTCCCCATGGTGGAGAGGTGGGCAGAGGGTACATGGAGATGTAGTGAAGAGGAGGATCTGAGAGAGCGTGATGGGATGGAGATTTGTAGGAGGTCAGATAGATAAGGAGGGGCAAGGTTGTGGATAGCTTTGAACGTGAGAAGTAGAATTTTGAAGATGATGCGTGATTTAACCGGGAGCCAGTGGAGCTGCTGCAGGACAGGAGTGATGTGGTTATAGTAGGAGGTTTGAGTGATGACACGGGCAGCTGAGTTCTGGACCATCTGTAACTTGTGGAGAGATTTGTTGGGGAGGCCGTAGAGAAGGGAGTTGCAGTAATCAATACGGGAAGTCACAAGACTGTGCACCAGGATGGCTGTGGAGCGGGGTGTGAGAGAAGGACGGAGACGGTTAATATTACGGAGGTGGAAATAGGCAGACCGAGTAATATTGTTGATGTGTGAAGTGAAGGAGAGAGTGGTGTCGAGGATGACACCGAGGCTCTTGACCTGAGGGGAGGGGGATAGCAGAGAGTTGTTAAGGGGGACGAGAAGATGTTCTGATTTTGAAATAGAGTTTTTGGTACCAACAAGAATGATTTCTGTTTTGTTACTGTTTAGTTGAAGGAAATTGTTAGAAAACCAGTGATTTAGCTCATTGAGACAGTCGGTGAGGATGGAGGGTGGGTGGGTGGAGTTAGGTTTTGATGACAAGTAGAGCTGTGTGTCATCAGCATAACAGTGGAAATGGACGCCGTATTTGCGGAAGATGTGACCTAGAGGAAGGAGGTAAATGATGAAGAGGAGGGGTCAGAGGACAGAGCCCTGGGGGACACCCGTGGACACAGGGGAAGACTGGGAGCGGAAGGATTTAAGCTGAATGAATTGAGTGCGGTCAGAGAGATAGGAGTGTGAACGATATAATATGACCCAGCCCTTCATCATCTATATTCAATATCCACAGAAAGCAGCAAGCATTTTTAGTGTTTGTTGCTTTCTTTGTGCATGTTGATGCAGTCCTCCTGAACAAGAGATGTCCCTAATGAGAAAATATTACTGCTAAGGAGCAGGAAGTGTGAGCAGATAAAGTTATTTGACACGTGGAGAGGTGCTTCATCCTCCATACTCAAATATTACTTTTTTTTATATATATTTTCTGTTATGGTAGAGGACGCCTGTAAAAACAACACCGCTTGAATCGTCTTAATTTAATCCCTGAACAGATCAAATGTCATCAGCTGATGAATTACCGACCTACAGACAGAGCCTACATACATATTTGTTGTATGTTCAAGGGCAAGTTATTGTAAGAAGTGGGTAGTTCAAGTTCAGGTTCAAAATCTTTATTATTCCCAAGGGGTAATTTGTTTTACAGTCAGTAGACACACACTAAACAGTAAAAACACTAAACACACACAACATTCATACTAGACAAGACATTAAAATAATAGTACATGAAGTATGCTGGTGAAGATTCTCAGTCGTCCAGGACATAATAAAATCAGAACAAGAATAGTACATGAAATCATTGTTCGTTGAGAAGCCTGAGCACTACAGGGATGAATGAGTTTTTTTAGTCTGGTTGTCTTATATTTGGGCAGCAGATACCTGCATCCAGATAGAAGCAACCTGAACACACCATGGAGTGGGTGATCACGATCTGCCAGAATCAGCCTGGCCTTGTTCACTGATCTCGCCTTGTGTAGGTCAGTGCGGTTCTGTAGGGCTATGCCAGCAGTTTTGCTGCACATACTGACAATTCCCGAGACTTTGTTTCTGTTTTTACATGTCAAAAGTCCAAACCAACAGATGAAGGTAAGAGTTAAAAGAGGCAATCAAATATTTTCACAAAAGTAGAATCCAAATTAAAATCACAAAGCTTCTGATAAAAATACATTCTCTGGTGGGCCTTCTTACAAAGTGAGTTCACATGGGGGGTCAAAGGTCAGTTTGTCATCAAGAATAGTTTCCAGATATTTACAAAGTATACTGATGCATCGCCTCAACAGCTTCACCATTAATGACCACAGGAGTTGCAACTGAAGAGACTTTTTTTTAATTCATTGACCATCTCCTTTGTCTTAGAAACATTTAATTTCAAAAAGGAAGACTCAAACCATTTAGTAATGTCCCCGACCACTGGTCCGGGGTCTGGGTCATCATTGCTGAGAAAGGACAGGATGACAGAGTCATCAGCAAACTTTAAGATATGACTCTGTGGGATCTGGCTGCGACAAGCTTATACAGGTGACCCCCTACCTACGACTCCATCGACCTACGGCCGCCCGGACCTATGAACGTATCATATTTAATAAAAATATGAAATTACTGTATTAAAAATAAAAATATATATATATTTTTTTGTGTGTTTAAATGTTCTAAATTTCATGTGTACATCACTTTGTTGCAGCTGTGGTTGTTTTAAAGGCTTTATAAATAATAATTATGATAAAAATGATCATTTCTGATAATTTTTGTCATGATTACGCAATCTTGCGCAGCAAGACAAAGGTCTTCAGTTTAGACGGTCACAAGTTTATGTAGAACACCGGACGCCATTTTAGGTTCAGTCACGGGGGCCTTTGAAGGTCTCCAGTTCAGACGGTCACAAGTTAATGTAGAACACCGGACGCCATTTTAGGTTAGCTGCCTTGCCGGGAGCCGGCCTTTGAAGACTGGCGATCAGGATCGCCTCATATGGATTAATTACTAGCTGGAAACGTCTCTGTGAACTTTGTGGATGTCTCAGACAGCCGCGGATTTATCGCCGATCGTGCCAGGCCGCCGCGCGAACACCTCCGGCCTGGCTAGCTCCAGAAGCTAACACGGGAGCTACGGGACGCAGCAGCGGCGACCACCTCAAAGTAAGAAATTATATTTTTATTTAATTTATATTTTTATTTACTGTACTGTATTAATTAATTACACTATGTTAGGTGTGTTAGGATAGGCGAAGTTGGTACCACAAAAAATAAAAAAATACAGGACATCCCCGAGTGACGAGTGTACGGAAGGACTGACCTACGAACAGATCGATCTGCGAACCGTTCTTAGGTCCCGAAGTCGTTCGTAAATCGGGGGTTGGGTGTATATATAAAATGACTAAAAGGGGCAAAAGAACACAGTCCTGAGGAGAACCAGTAGAGGACATAATTACATCAAAGAGAACCCCATTGACCTTCACCCGCTAAGACCAAACAGTTAAAAAGTCCACAAGTCAGCATATGAGGCATGAGTCGAGACCATACACAATTTGTAATTTCTCTTCGAAAATGTGGGGCTGAATACTGTACAATTAAAAGCAGATGAAAAGTCAATAAAGAGCAATTTTACTAACATTTTTTTTTTTTTACTTTCAAGGAGTCTTAAAATCACATTTAAGAGTTCCTGTTGCATCCTCCACTTCTCTACATGAACGATAAGCAAATTGAAGTGGGTCCAAATAATTTTCAATTTTTGACATGAGGGTCTCCCAGACCAGCTTTTCTAATGACTTCATTACTTATGAAGTCTGGGTAACTGGCCTGAAGTCGTTCTGTGACTAAACAGTCTTGGTTTTTGGGACTGGAACAATAACAGATCATTTCCAGAGCTGTGGGACCCTATTGGTTTGAAGAGATATTGAAGGCTGCACAGAAGTCTGTTGGAGTCAGTCTCCCCACCATCACAGACATTTACACCTCCAGATGCAGGAAAAGAGCCACCTGCATCATGAAAGACCTCACTCACCCAGCACACTCACTCTTTGCCCCACTCCCCTCAGGACGGAGGTTGAGGAGCATCAAATGTAGAACCACTAGACTGAGGAACAGCTTCTACCCTGAGGCTGTTAGACTCATGAATAAATAAATAATGAGAATAAACACTGCAAAATATCACATCATGCTGATGCTGATCTGTTTTCTTGTTGCTGTGTTCATCTGTGACCATCTGCTCATACAGACTCATGTTCGTGCTGCTGTTTATACTGATGTTTTTACACTACAATAGGGCTTAGTGTATTACTAGGTGATGTTTCTCTTATGGTGTGGTCACACCGAGCAGCGTTTTTACCTCAAAGCTTCCAGCCTCCATGTAAAGTCAATGGTGGACGCACCTAGGCACCTCCTGGCGTCTGACGTCAGGTCGCGTGCGTGTTGAGCGTGCTGATGAGCGTTTTTTCGTGCACGTGAACCGGCGTCGGCTTCCAAGTTCCGCTTCAGCTGAGCTGAAGTTTTCGCGGTTCAAACTTTCAAACGCCGCTCAACTCCACCTGATTGGTTGGTGTGTCAACCAATCAGGGAGAGTCGGGGGGCAGAAGAGAGGGGGCAGTGGGAGAGTCCCTATGTGACGCGGAAACGAGGGTGCGCGCGCACTATGTGACGTATTGTTTGTCGGAAAAAAAAAGAAAAGACCCGCGAGCTCGTGAACTATGGAAGAGAAACTCATTGTAGCTGTGTGTTCGCGACAATTCCTTCACGACCAGTCAAGTCTGCTCCACAGAGACGGAAATAAACAGCTCCTCCTCGCCTGGCGGAGTGAGCAGGACTCCGTGTGCAGGGCTCTGTATACCGGTAAGCTCCTCCCACACACCCAGCAGCTTCTGGCTTCTGGCTTTTTGGTCTGAACACGCTGCATTCACAAGTGCGTCCACTTGCGTGCGTGAGGAGCATTTTGGAGGTTCAAAACGCTGCTCTGTGTGACTGTACCATTAGTTAATTCTTGATGTTATTACTGTTTTTCTCTTGCATTTGTTGTTGGATGTAACTGGGACCACGTGTACATAATCTCGTTTTCATCACATGTACCACATGCGGTGCAAATGACAATAAAGACTCTCTGACTCTGAAAAGAAAACATTTTAATAGATTTGGTTTAGGTCTGATTTAGGTAGACCCTAAACCAGATTTTCAAAAGGACCCTAAAGAAAAAAGTACCTTTGTCACACCTGTACCATCTAACACAAGACATACAGCTGATGTAAATGAACCTGTGGGATTCCTGGGTTTCATTCTGCTTGTCACTTTACTTCCACAGCCAATCACTCAACTCATCACACCTGCTGCTGCTATGAGTCTGTGATGAGGTGGTCAAGCCAGGTGGTCATTGTTTTTTGCCCGGTTCAAATTCTCAATTACCTGTATTCCAGGGTCTGGCAATGTCAAGCCAGACGCCCTTTCTTGGCAATTTTCCTCAGTCGAGGGTTCCGAGACTCCAGAAGACATCCTCCTGTCTTATTGCAAGGTGGGTGCTGTAACTTGACCCATTGAGAAAGACATTTTGGAGGCGCAAAGAACCTAACCTGACCCTGACTCGGGTCCTTCTGGGAGGTTGCTTGTCCCCACCTCCATGGTGAGCAAGGTTCTGGACTGGCTCCACATTGCCCAGTTCTCTTGTCACCCTGGCATCTGGCGCATGCTACACCTGACCAAAGCATCCTTCTGGTGGCCAAACCTTCAGAAGGACGTAAAGGAGTTTGTTTCAGCCTGCCCTGCCTGTGCTTGAAATAAACACAACAATCAATCTCCCGCTGGTCTCCTCCTACCACTCTCCATTCCCAACCGTCCTTGGTCCCACATCGCCTTGGATTTCATCACAGGTCTCCCAGTATCCAATGGTAACACTGTGATCTGCACCATTGTTGATCGTTTTTCCAAATCTGCACATTTCATACCTCTTTATAAACTCCTGTCTGCTCTCGAGACTGCCCAGGTCATCACGGAACATGTTTTCTGCCTCCATGTCGTCCCAAAGGACATTGTATCTGATTGAGGCCCACAGTTCATCTCCCATGTCTGGAAGGGGTTCTGTGAAACGCTGGGGGCCAACGTCAGTCTCACCTTGGGTTACCACCTGCAATCCAACGGACAGACGGAGAGATGCAACCAGGATCTGGAGACCATCCTGAGGTGTGTGATCAACTCCAACCCGTCTTCCTGGAGTCATCATTTTCCGTAGATCGAATACGCCCACAACTCCCAGACCTCGGCAGCCACTGGACGGCCACTGGACAATCTCCATTCGAGGCAGCCATGGGATTCTCCCCTCTTCTTTTTCCTTTGCAGGAGGCTGATGTGAACGTTCCCTCAATCCACCTTCACATCAAGCGCTGTCGTCGGTTTTGGCGACAGACAAGAGCAGCTCTGGCCAGGTCTTCCGAGCAAAATAAACGTTTGCGGACAGACACAACTCCGAAGCTCCTAAATACAAGGTAGGCCAGAAAGTTTGGTTCTCAACTATGGACATCAATTCAAAGGACAACCCTAGGAAACTCTCACCTAAGTTCACAGGTCCTTTCCCTATATTGAAAGTGGTTAACAGGTCGGCGGTGAGAATCCAACTCTCACATCAATGAGGATACACCCAACCTTCCATGTATCCCACGTCAAACCCATTACCACCAGCTCTCTTCAGCCCCCAACTAGACTCCCTCCTCACCCACGGATGATTGACAACACACCTGCATTCACCGTCAGACGTCTCCTGGATGTGAGACGCAGGGGCCGGGGCATTCAATATTTAGTGGATTGGGAGGGTTATGGTCCTGAAGAACGTTCCTGGGTCCCTAGGTCTCGCATCCTGGACCCAGGACTCATCACCTCTTTTTTCAAGGCTCACCCCGAAAAAAGACTTAGATCGCCAAGAGACGATCCTTGAGGGGGGGCACTGTGGGATTCCTGGGTTTCTGTCTGTGTGTCACTTTCCTTCCACAGCCAATCACTCAACTCATCACACCTGCTACCACTCTGAGGAGGACTGCTGACTCAACTTAAGCTTAAGCAGCTGTCAGATACCTCCTCAGTGCTGGGACATCTTCTTCCATTCAGAACTTCCACGGCCTGACTCCTCTGGTCTTCTCCAAGACTCTCAACATCCACGGGTCTCTACCTCAGTGGATTAATCGATGTCCCATCACCATATTCTTCATCTACTCCATCTGGGTCAACCTGCTCCTCTCTCCAACGGGATCCTCTCCATCAACTTTCTGCAACCCCAGGAATTCCTCCTTCAACTCTCCTCCAACCATCTCCTACAAAACAAAAAGTAAGGATTTCAATTACCGTATTCTACTCAAGACTCAAAATCATCATATTGCCTACGTATATATACTCACCAACTCTCTCTGTTTCCTTTTCAGCTGCTCAAGTTATTTTATCTGCACCTGTAATAAACATCACTTACCTTTTATCCTGCCTTGTGTCCTTACTTCCTTGGTCTGCTATTTGGGGTCGACATTAAATCAAAACCTGATAGAACCCTGAAGTTCAGCTTCCACTTTAATCCACTCAGTCAAGTGTTTCTTTTGCATAGGCTCGGCGTGATAAAGTTCAGACAAATTATTTCTGGTATATTGAACCAATTAAATGAAACACTACAGGCTAAAATTATGTAATACAGATGTGCCGGTAATAGCATCGACTCTTTTCAGATGGAGGGGATTTTCCTCAAACACTGATTTTACAGAAAAATAGTAATTTTTTTCAAATCTCTAATCCAATTCTTCCAGCCTTTCTCTCAGGACAAGGACATTCCATCTTCTCCTCTGATCATTGTTCAATCACACTATACTGTATTCTCTTGTGGGGGCTGGAGGTGATATACATGTTTCTACTACTCTGCTGACAGCCGCAGGACACAGGGACATGGCGGCATCTTGGTGCTGGAAAGATCACAGACTGAGCTCTAATTCTTCACCCGCAGCTCCATCATTTGGCATTTCAACATGCTAATGCAGCCATGCCATGCCCTCACTGTCAACTCATCCTCTCTCTTTTATCCCTCTATCTCCTCTTTTCTTCCTTGTAAGGCCTGAGACCCCCCCAACCCCCACTGTTCTTTGCACCAGGCTGCCAAGAAGAAGAGCCTGCAAGTGATGTTGGAGTTGATGTGGGAATCAAATGTGTAGCGTGTAGTGTCTGGCTACACCATGTAAATGTCAGTGTTACAACTAGACCCAGTTTAAGATACATAAGTTCCCCAAGAACTGAACAAATGATGTCCTAAATGCACGGAAATGGGTGTTTTGTTCATGCCAAAGTTTAAAAAAATATATATAATATGAACCTTACAAGGCTGAAATGTGTTGGATGGTATGGTTTTGATAAAGGTACTTTGGAAATAAAACTTTAGGAGTGCCCACATTTTTTAAACTTGACTCCATAATAAGAAAATCTTTAAATGCAACTACCGGTACATTATTTTGTAGACAGCCTAAACCCATCCTTTTGAAAATTATGAGGTCATAGATCAAATGGATGTCTAATCTATAACCATAAGCCTGACAGAAGTAACAACAATATTCCTAGATTACAGGTTTGTGTTGCAGATGACATTTGCTCAACTATAACACAACCTTGTATGCTGTGTAACATCAATGAGTCAACAATACTGTTGATAATTTATTACTGAACCAGCAAGAAAGATTTGGTAAACCTTTTACACCTGATTGAAGCTTGGCTCTGGACTACGAGACTGTAGCACTGACCACCGAGCTGCTTGAGCCAGAAATGAGCCGACAAGACTAATAAAGCACTTCCCTTTAGTGGAGCAAAACAAAACCCACTTATTTTTGCATCAAATAACCTAAGAACAAAATATTTGGTCTCTTTACTGAACTGTTAACAACATTTAAGCAAACATAGAAAAACATAAGATGAGCTAAATGGAGTAAACATTTAAAGCCATGAGACATACAAATATTTTGGAACGGTGGCACTATAAATAATTTATCTTGAACCTTTTTAACATTATAATAAAACATATTCTCTCTGTCTCTTCTTGGATATTATGCCGGAAATTATCCATTATTGACATTTTTGCAAGTTTCAGTTAGTTACATTAAGAGTTTTTATGCGGTGATGATACAAATTTAAGATACAAATTTAAGACCAGCATCAATTACATTCATCTTGTGAGCCTAATGACTAAAAAATAAATTAAAGCTGTAGCATTGAGGCCCTCGCAGCAAAGCGCCGCTATGGCCTTACGGCAACCGCAGGAGCTCCAGCTAGTCCACCCAGTCGCCATTGTGCTCTCATGCCTATCCCGCACCTGTTCACCAATCTTCGACATCACCTACGACCGCCGGATCTCCACCAACTCCTCTCGGTCGCAATTTTGAATGCTATCATTCTGTTCCCGCACGCATCCACCAGGGTGCACATATGCCGAATCTTTGAAATACCTTTGCCGATGTCAGTACGAATCCAGCTGCAAGCCTTACAAGTTTGGCCAAAATCCAACCTTCCAGACAGGAGTTATTGTCACTTCTTGTTTTGTGGCGAATGTTTGACAAACACTTCCTTTATGCTTTTTTTCAACATGTCATGTGTGGTAATCAAAAATTTGCAAATACTGTTTCAGTCATTTCTTACACAGGGCAAAGCTGGAAGAGTCACCCAATAATTGACAATTTCTTCTCTGAGTGGCTAGGGCTTAAGTGATGTCATGCACAATAAATCTGGCACATATCGGATGATGTATCACTGACATATACCTGTTGGAATAATCTCGGGGTGCACTGGAGTGAAAAGTTAAACAACAATACCAATGTGTCTAGAAGTTCTCACTGATCGCACACAGAACATCTGCTGCAAATCAAATGATGTTTCACTGATATCTAACTGCTGGAATAATCTAGGGGGCGCACTGGTATCATAGTTAAACCACAATACCATTGTTTCTAGAAGTGCTCACTGAAGATGTACAATAAATCTGGCATGTACAATAAATCTGGCATGCATTGGATGATGTGTCACTGAAATATAACTGTTGGATGGATCTAGGGGGCACACTGGAGTCAAAAGTAAAACATGGGATCTATGACGGAGGTAGGCCACCGTACAGCAAGCTACTGTAGTTAGCCAGCTAGCTCCCTTTATGTGAATGGAGCCTGCTAGGTAGGAGGGAGACGATTCAACTTGCTCCTTCATCTTTAAACAGAGGTTGATGGTGGTTTTACAATGGAATACGGCAGATGGACAGAGCTGACGGCGGTTTTACGTCATAAACAATGGATGGACGGACGGAGGTGGGCCACCGTACAGCAAGCTACAGTAGTTAGCCAGCTAGCTCCCTTTATGGGAATGGAGCCTGCTAGGTAGGAGGGAGACGATTCAACTTGCTCCTTTGTCTTTAAAAACTGTGTTAGGATAGGCTAAGGGCTTGGTAACTGTACAGTACTGTATTTTTTTGTATGCACATATTTTCCGACTTAAGTCAAAATTCGAGTTGCGACAGAGCATAAGAACGGAACTCCGTCGTAAGTCGAGGACTACCTGTATATATATTATTATATATA